>JAZGUH010000362.1:0-285000 GCA_037893225.1 Hippasteria phrygiana | reverse complement strand
AAACTAATTTTAAATCCATGATTTGAAAAGCTTCAGGTGTAAACACGTTCTATCTATTTATTCTATATGCAGTGAACAATGCTGGAATACCTTGTATGGATGGGTTATTCTTCGGAGAACCCTTGCACTCACTCGACGATGCCCAGGCTGTAATGGATGTCAATCTCTGGGGTCCAGCCCAGGTTGTCAAAGCTGTGCTGCCGATCATGAAGAAGCAAAAAGCAGGCCACATTATCAACACTACTAGTGAATCAGGAATCACAGGTAAAGGCAAGCTTGTTCATCAGGAGAGCTAGAGACGGGGGAAGCTTTAGGGTACTTTCCTACAATCAGTTCGGTATTTCAACTGCGCATGTGAACAATGACATTTTACCTCGAATGACCCGCGTGACCTAACGCGCGCGTGTGAACGCAAAAGGTGGTCGCACAACGCGCACGTGTTAAATTCAATGATCAGAATGGGGGTTCGCTTAACATGGCTTAACAATTTTATTCCGAATGACCTTTGACCTTTGAGATACCGAACTGGCTTATTACAATGAACTGGCTTATTACAATGAACAAATCCTAATGTTTTCAATTGTGGGTTGTGGAAATGTTTCCCCTGTGGATTGTTTGACGTTTTCAATTTTTATTCTAAACACATATTTGGACCTTCTTTTTTGGAAGCTGATATTTTTAAGAACTGGGGGATAAGGACAAACAAATACCATTGAAAAATACCATTTTCAAATGCGTTTCTTTTTTTCGAACCGTAATTTTGAATAAACACTATTTTCACTATTTTAAATGGATTTTCTTTATTCTTGTGTTATCAGAAACATTCTTATAATCCAATGGCATTCCCAGAAAATACAATTTTGTTAAAAACAATACCATTAATATCCACTTAATTAGCCAAATGTCACAAGACAGACACGTTTCTTTTTCATGCTTTTTGAAAACAAGTTTTTAACAGATGGTAATACTGACAATCACAGAATGTCATTGGATTGCTGCTTTTATAAGCTTTAATTTGATATCAGTGGCCATAGGTGCTACGGTACCGAGCTATAATACCCGGCATTACGAGCTCATTAAATAATTTTTCTAATTAGCCGTATACCCAAATATGGTAAAAGTTGTAAAAGTGTTTCGCAAGCGACAAACCTGAGAAAAAAAGATGAAAAAATAGAGAAATGGTGATTTTTTTCCCAAAAAAACATTACCCTAAATGGTAGGAAAGTACTTGAAGTCACCAAATCCGTATTCGTCATTCGGCAACATTGATCGAATATTTCGTGTGATTCCCCTCAAAATAATGGTCTCTGATTTTTGCGGTTTTTCTCTTGTAACTTCTTATCAATAAAATCATGTTTCAGAGTGCTTCTTCATGCCTGTATATATGGGATTTGATTCACGGCCTTTAAATAAATTGTTTGCAAGAGTGCGGTGTATTGCGAACTTTCGACTTCAACTGTCGATTGTGGTACGAGCATACAGTTATGCCCAAATTATTCATACCCTATACAAAATCTGGTAGTTTGCTTTTCTCTCATACATAAAAGCTGGATTGGCGGAACTTTGGCTCTACTTAATGGCTTTTAGTTGGCATGTACAAACCTACATATATTCTGGTTTCACATCGTTATAGCATTAAAAGTAGAAATAATGAATAAAATGATTCACAATACCCCGAATTTGGCATGGGTATGAATAATTTGGGGCATAGGTTTTCCCGGCCAATTTCACCATGTTTTCGTTCATTTAACGCCTGGCTCATTCGACAATCAAACATAATTATTCAATTTCACTATCCGAGCATTCTATCTTCTTTAAGCTTCACTTATGCCTGTAAATTATGTATTAAAATTAAAAGTATCGTATTGTTCATTCAATTTCGTCTGGACCAGCAGTAAGGGGTTTCATTAATGGGCAAACATATTTCACCTTTTTTCAAGCATCTTTTGCTGCATGTCGGTATTTCTATAAAAGTCTGAGTTATCTCAACGTAAATCATATCTGACGTCTTCAATCCCCAGATGCACACCTCTCTTTCTTAACTAAAGTCTTCAGACAGATAAGATGGCGAGCCTACGGGAGGGGAGGTGTGATCGTCTGATGGAATCGGCCCAAGAAAACAAATTACACAAGAGAAGTGTTCCCGATGGTACAACCAATGTCAAACCATGGAGGAAGGAAAACAGATAAATGCCCCGATGTCTTGCACATGAAGAGATTGATGGGTGAATCAGAACGAAAAAGAACAGTAAACAAAGTCAACAAGTTAAAGGATTCATAAACATGTCAAAATACAGATGGCCCTAAATGTTTGGGTCAAACAAAGATCAACAATTAGCCCTTTTCATTTCATTGGTTCGTTACATCATCCGTCCATCCGTCATATCAGTTCAGATGTAACATTATAATTGTTACAAACATTTCCACAATTTTACAAAAAAATTACAAAAACCTCAGAAGCCAATAGAAAAATATATAAATCAAAAAATCTAATTCATATGAATGACCATTTGATGAAAATGATTGCCCATAAACTAATAAGAAAAGCATGGTCATACGTCATACGCACACCGACGTTCGCTAATTTGAATGCTTCAGCCGTCAAAGGATGTCACAAAACTCAATGTAAGAATGCACAAAATGAAGTCTTGAATGCACCAAAACGAAATAGAATGCCCCTAAACGAAAACGAACATTAGGAACAAAATCTTGGATGCTTAACAATCGAAATTGAATGCCCAAACAGTGAAAAAGAAACCTTAATTAAATGTGTAAAACCACGCAAATTTGAATGACCAATAACGAAAATGATCAGAAAATGTATCTATATTATAGATGTGTCAATAATGTGTCATTACTCCGTACATTGCAATAAATGCTGATGTGTTTTTATGGGGGGGGGGGGGGGGGGGCGTAATCATGCAGCCTTTATATTACGAGTTCGAGTCAATGTGATGGAGTTTAGGTTCAGGGCCTTGACCAACGGATTTTTTAAATTTTGGTTGAACTTGGTGTTCTTTTTCTAAAGAAAAAGATGAAGTGCTTTCAAGTGAGAAAATAGCAAGGAAGAAACGGGATTTACACAGCCAAATGCAATTTTAATTGACTGATGCGTTTCTACACCGTTCCCAACCAGATTACCCCATGGCCCTCTTGTAACTAAGTAAAAACGAATGTTATCAACCGTTTTGAAAATTCCCAGAAATCTCAGAAAACATCTGACTCTTGCAAAATAGTATTTCGGTCTGAATTAACCGCGCCTGTCGATTCTGAAGACAAAATGACAACACTGCATCACTGTTGTGTAACGTGATAAATATACGTACTGGGTGTTAGACGAAGCTAAATGCATCAACCTTTTCTTTGCTCTAGAAACCCCGTTGATAGGTTTCTACGCAGCTACGAAATTTGCGCTGGAAGGACTCAGCGAGAGCCTATCACTGGTTCTCCGTAAGACTCACAATATCAAGTAAGAACTACAGTTCCATTCCGATCTTTATTCCACGGTCACAAATCATTAAAACTTCCTTTTGAGCATATTAAAAAGAAAACTAGGGGCGGAGTCGGTTTGTTTTTTGGTGTGGGGGTGTCAGGCCAGGCAGATTTTGTTTCACCATCTTCTCAGACTGTAACACCGGACAAAAGTAGGACACAAATTAAACTAAGGACGGCGGAAGAAGTTGGCCTGGGAGAGGCCCCCAAACCCTCCCTCTCGACCCCCCCCCCCCCCCCCCCCCCCATTCCTGAGCCACGACACTTGACTTGACTTGACTTGACTTGACCGGCCAATTATTTTGCTCTATCCCAAAGGGTTACTATTTTCGAGCCGGGGACGGTGGTGACTCCACAGGTAGCGGCCCTCACATCCCCGCTGTTCAAGCCGGAGTATTTGTTCGCCAACTTCGAGGAAGTGGCCAAATCAGTCTTCTTGGAGTACTGGGAGAAGGACATGAGCCGACTCATGAGCCAGAATCAGCAGCCTGAGGAGGTCGCCCGCTTGCTGGAGGAGATCATCCTGACGGAGGAACCTCATCTTAGGTACCAGTCTGGTCCCATCATCACCCAAAGGGTTGCCAACAAATACCTGGATACTACCGGTGATTCCGCCTTCCAAGCTTTCCAGTCGATGCAGTGAATGCATGTGTTGACCCTGAACGAGCCCGGTTTGTTTTGGTCCTGTTACGTCCGGGGAGCAGTAGCGTATCCAGCTTTTTTGTGCCAGTGAGGGCAAACAACGTCTGAATCGTCTTAAAATCGTCGGTCTTAACACTATTTCTTTTTGTTTTTTATGACGCCTCAAATGCCGCCCCCCCCCCCCCCCCGCTGGATACGCCACTGCCGGGGAGGGGGATTTTTGTCTGTAGTACTATAGCAATATTTGTACGTAATTTGCTATGGGAGCTTCGACTCAATTGCCCCCCCCCCCCCTTAAAATAATGATCGTATTAGCCTTTTCATGCCGTCTGAGCATTTTGAAGCTTGCTACTTATTATAGATTTTGAGAAAAAAATCAACATTTGTAATCCATGTTTGCTAAAATAGATGTTGTAGTTCAAAACGGTAAGGTATAGATCTACCGTTTTGGTGTTTAGAAAGACAGAATTTACAATGTAGTTCCTTCCTTTAAGCTTGAAATTCAGCGTTTGAGCATACAGTATTCTTAGGCTATACTAATAATAATTAAAAATTTATAGTGCGCCTTTTGCATACAAATCATCAAAAGCGCATTACAGAATCAAAATTGAAAGTAACTATAGATAAAACAAAAAGACAGAGGGATTTATATATAAAATTATGTCACCGCGCCAGTGCCCAAACCGCAGTATGGGGATACGTCTGTCCCGCCAACAGGGAGAATATATTACTTAAGCCTAACCCTGCTGACATCGGTGATGTTTCGACCTTTCCCGGAGACAGACGCCTCTAACCCTACCTACGTAATTAAGCATCTAACTACTCGACACGGTGACACTAAAATTACGAATAGGAAACACTAAAAACCATTAAAAAAATCACATTAATTTTCAAATGCTACATTAAACAGGAAAGGTTTTAAGTTTACATTTAAAAGGGTCAAGTCTGTGTTCACTACGTATGTGCCATGGCAAAGCATTCCATAGCTTATGGGCTGCCATTGCAAAGGCCCTGTCACCAAGTGTGGGTAACATTTTACCGCTAGGATAATCCAAAAAGGGTCCGTTGTTCGCTGACCTGAGATGGTATCTGGATTCTTTCCTAACGGTAACGAGATCCTGTAAGTATCTTGGAGAGAGACCGTGAATATACAAAGCACGGTCATAATAATTATATCCACTGATATAATGTTATGTTATTTATTAAAATTCTAAAACACACGATCATGCAAATTACATGACTGCATAAATGGTGAGCTGAGATACAAATTCGTGGAAATTTAGTGAAATGTACCATGTTCTACACGTAACCAATCATTGTGATTTTCTCTTCCTTATACTGTCTATCACAATGTACACGAAGTAATTCCAGCATTATTGATTGAAGTGAATTATGCACCCTTTTAAAGATATATAGTTATATTACTCCAAAGAAGAGTTTAATTACTCCAAAAAGGTGTCATGCTTCTGTAAAAAAAATTATTATGTTTTAATAAAGTGATACAAATGATGCATGTTCAACATGTAACGATTATAATTTTTTGGGTCAAATTGAACAAAGAAAACTCGCAGGAAGCGGAATTAGAACCTTCGACCTCAGGAATACCGTACCGGCGCTTTACCAACTGAGCTGTCGCCATATGTTGGCAGTCTCTCAAATTGTCAGCATTCTTTGATCGGGGGCGCTAGTCAGAAGTCATAAACCTGGAATGCCGTGTAGCCAGGGATCACGCCCAATTGTTTCGATACAGCCTGGGAAGCGACATTGTGGGGAGCACTTATAAGGATACGACTTTTTAACTTATAATTGTCAAACAAACCACAATGGAAACTGTTTGCAACCAATCAAGCCCCAACCCGTTCGATCCAATTTACTTTTGCAATCCAAACAACACAAGTCTACAAATGTTGATAATTGTATGACTTCAGATTAAATGTGTTTCTCTTTATGTAATGTGGGCTGCTGAAAACGAATACGACTATAAAAACAAACTATTGGCTACATATTCCAAGATAATGTGTCACATATAATACTTGTATGTACAATTTATAAGTATACACGACATAATGCAGTTACTTGCATTGACTCAACCCGACGCTAAAAATAGAGCTATACATGAAAAATATTGGCAATTACAATATCTATATGCTAATTCAAATTAGCATACAAAAGGAAATCCTCCGCAGGGTATAATTTATATTACTCTCTAACGGTCCCTACAATCGATGTCAGAGCAATAATAATAGAAGAATCACACAACGACGAGTTTAGCGCCGACCTACGCACTTCCGCGTTTGAAAACGAGGATCTCAATGTCACAGTAAACAACTTTATGCTAATCGTGCGCCTGCGCTGCCTTTTATGGCCTGATTAATTCATGCATGAATGAATGTGCTGAAAAGCGTTGTTTTGTTTGCCACTGACATTCTCGCTTTCAACCCGGAAGTGCGCAGAAGGGGCTAATGTGAAATTCCTCTATGCAGGGACTGGAAAACAGTCTATAGATGGCCATGTTAATAGCCACTAATACCAGCGTAAAAGTATAGTCATTGGCCAATGCGCGCTGTACAAATAACTGAAGACAGTCGCCGCCATATTTACACTCCCATCGTAGACCTCCTTACAAAAATCTCCCATGCAATTCCCATGGGATCCCCTTGGGGTCCCATGGAAATTCGAAAGATATCCAGACACACCATGGAACCCAATGACAATCCCATGGGGAAAGTGTGATCACCATGGGAACACGATGGGATGACTCTGAATGACATGGGGACCGTACCCATAGGACAATAAGGGAAACAGACGTGGTCTTCAAGAATACCATGGAATCCATGGGAAATATTGTGATCACCATGGTAAAACCACCAGGTGGCTATGAACACCAAGTTAGTGCTATATGGGGACCCATGGGACACTATGGGAAACAGACGTGGTCTTCAAGAATACCACGGACCCCATGGGAAATATTGTGATCACCATGGTAAAACCACCAGGTGGCTATGAACACCAAGTTAGTGCTATATGGGGACCCATGGGACACTATGGGAAACAGACGTGGTCTTCAAGAATACTACGGAACCCCTTGGGAAATATTGTGATCACCATGGTAAAACCTCCAGGTGGCTATGAACACCAAGTTAGTGCTATATGGGGACCCATGGGACACTATTGGAAACAGACATGGTCGTCAAGAATAGGCCTATACATGGAACCCATGGGAAAAATTGTGATCACCAAAATTAAAACACCACGGGATGTGTCAGCGACAAGGAGGGTGTGTGGGTCAAAGAAAACACGATGGGATCCCATGGGAAACCGTGGGGGTATTGGGAAAACCCCATGGGGGTTGCATGGGGATATATGGAGAAACCGCATGGGGACAAACCCACGGGGTTCATGGGAAAGTAATCGAAAGCATGGGGAAATCCCCATAATGTGTCCAATTCACCATGCAATTCCCATGGGGAAATTTCCCATGGGATTTCCCGTGGGAATTCTGCATGGGAGATTGTTGTAAGGGTGTGTCTGTATCAATACAATGATTAACGTGTACTTCGTAAACAAAAATAATATTTGTCGACTTTCTACCGACACAATACCAGTGCTTTATCTTCAGTGGTAGCCCTTTCACTACCATGGGCTCCGTTTGGCACCAAAGTTCCATGTCACTTCCTTACCGTGGTTCCTTTTGGCACCAAGCTCATATTGTATTTTGCGAAAATGTGAATAGCCCCCCCTTATCGACAAAAAGTCTATCTCGCATCTGCGTCCACCGTAGTTTTCAAACATTTCAGATCACAGAATTATGTGAATATAAATAATTGTTTCTCCAGCTCCACTCCTCCCTCCCCCCACTCCCTTCCCTCCCCCCCCCCAATGCAATGTTGGTAGGGGTGGGAGAATTAGCCGGTTTGCCTGCACACCCAATTTCACACAACCTTGAACGGGGGGGGGGGGGGGAGAGATTGGCATGTCCGTTCTTTGGTGGACATCTGACTTTGTTCGGATATCAGATGATACGGGACTATTATTGAAGCAGTTTGTTAGTATTGCTGGTAAAAATACATCAAGGTTAGTGGGTCAAAGTGTTAGTAAAGTTAGTCATGAGTGATCCGAAAACGCTAACTACACCATCTGTAAGTAGTGCGTAGGGTCTGAATAGTCGGTATCCCCGCCCCCTTTTTGTGCACGTTGTATAGGGATTGCGGAGGGGGTGTGGCTAGATTTGAGGAGCCGATTTGTGGGTCAGTTTGAGCAAGTTGGATCGATCCCATTCGTGTAGGAGGGGTGTTGACTTGCGTAAGCGAATTCAAGACAGTGATTAGGCAATAGACAATTATGGAATCGTATTTAAAGAATGAGTTTTGAGGTTATTGAAATTTTAGAAATGACTTTTTAGTGTCAAAGTTAAGAATCAATTCTGAAATAAGATGTCACTGAGCAATGGGAACATATCCTCAGGTACAATGGAACAACCCGCAAGATTTGTTGTGAATGACTCACGTCACCTTCGTAATCTATTGTGCAATAGCGCGAATAGGTTTTACGTGTGCAGACATGCACTATAGTTTGTACCGATCATAATGTTTGTGGTGGCTGAAAATATGAAAACATACGTTCTGTATTAAAAGTTATGGTAAAAAAATACTCACCGGGAAGCAGCACAATCGAACTGTGTAGTCTGATACTGTCAGAGCAGTTCACGGTAAATTCCTGAGAGCTAATAATCCATACGCCCTACCATGGCCGGCCTAGTCTTGGTTCAAGACGTTGTTACGTATAATTATACGCGATAACCGGCCACCGCGAGAAGGCGTTATCACGACAAACATAATAGCCGCGAACCGCCAGTAACAACGTCTTGGGAATCTTGTAGAAGCCGTGTTGTGCGCACGCACCTGCTTAGCCTAATGTTGCAGCGGCATTATGAATACATAAATAGATGCATTATGCATAGATCTAACCCCCTGACTACTACCGCCTGAGTGTTAGTATATGAAGATAAAGGTACAGCAGGTCCGTGCTATTTAGATTGTTTGGTAGGGCCGAGGGGAATGAACTAACAATTCCGGAATGATGGAAATATAATAAACAGAAAATCTTAACGGGGCTGAATATGATAATTGATGTATATAATGGTGCTGAGGAGACCTTGTTAGGTGATTTGATTGAGATATAAAATAAAAAAGGCCGTGATAATAATAAAACAAATAGCTCACGAGGCCCTCTTTACGGCCGGGGAAAACGGAGATTGTCGTACTCTGGTGATTCGATTGTCACATAGTTCACAAAGATACAGAGACGCACTCTAGATCTCCTGCGGGTTTTCTCCACTGGTACATGGTGAAACTCGACAAACATTCAGGCTCATGTTTGCTTTGGTTTTTTTTAGGCTGGACGCGAATCCCCGCCGAGACAGAAGCGATTCCCCTACCTCCGAGTCGACTTCAATTTAACGGACGACTTGTCAATTGTCTCAACGGAAGACTTGTCTCCACGGACGACTTAATTGTCTTCCCATTTTACGCAAAGACGGTCGAGTTGTCTCAACGGTCGAGTTGTCTCGAGTCGAGTCGGCCAACGGTCGAGTTGTTCGAGCCCCTACGGTTTAATATAACGGAGAGGTATTTCTTGCATGTAACAAGTAATTTCCCGCAGATTACACACCATCACCCAGGTTGCCTGCCCGGTCCCGCCCGGCACCTTACCCGTTGTATCTCCCTCGCATCGATCGTCACAGTTGCAAGACGTCGCAGGCGAACACGAGCGGTGAACACTGCAGCCGCTAGCGCATAGCCGGCCGGCTTCCTGCAATTAATGCAAAGCAGAGCAATAAGCAGCTTCGATCGCGAACTTACCAGTGCCCCTTCGGCGCCAGTAGTATAGATAGCTACCAGACTATTGTGCAACTTCATGGCAGCTCTTTTTCGTATGTGCGCGTGCGTGAAGGAAAATGTTCCTCATTTTCATACAGAATTGACGCATGCGCACTAGTTTCCCCAATTTTTCGGGGGGAGAATTTACAAGATTCCCAAGACGTTGTTCCTGGCGGTTCGTGGCTATTAATAGTTTGTGGCTAATAACGCCCTCTCGCGGCGGCTGGTTATCGCGTATTATACGTAACAACGTCTTGAACCAAGACTATGGCCGGCCCGGCGGAGTGATCAGCCCCCACAACGGCCGCACCGATATATTCCTCATATCTTATCGGGTGCAACTCCAGTTGCACAAAGGATATCCGGCCACATTGTTACCAGAACCATCCAAGTAAAATTTGACGTAAAAATACATGATTTTGCGTATATGCGATGATCGTAGGAAACATTTCCCCCCAAAAATGTATACACGTTCATCTGTATTGTGACAAGTATGTGCCCCACGCGTTGTCCATGTATGTACAGGCCAATCGGAGTAGCACGGTTGGTTCGATCATGGATCAACCGGTCTTAAACTTTAATCCCCAGATAAAAAGCCCCTTTTAAAGAAGGTCGCATCGATTATCTTTAACCACAAAGCCTACATGTGTGGGCATGTACAGTTCGGAATGGTAATACGCCGTTACCCCGAATATTCCCGCAAGTTGAAAAGAATACACAATTACAAAAAACGTAACTGCATTTTGGTTTCGTCTAATAGGGGGGCATTAAGTTACCGAGCCACGGTTATCTTCGAGGAGCGTGCCGCTGCGCACTTGTTTACTAACAAGATTGCTGATGAGGTTCCGTGATGTTGACACAATGCAGCTATACGCTCGACATAAGCGTTTCAACGTTAATTGTACATGTACAAATAAGCACAACAGAGATCCTAAGGTGGCCTTGGTGACTGTCCAACAGGCATGGCTTCACGCTTGGTCTATACACGGACGGAGTCTATATGATAAGCGTCATGTAAACCCATTCCATTTTGCAATAAAACTCGGATAGATCCAATGTTTGTTCAAAAATATATATTTATTTGATATATATATATTTTACAAATTTTGACCCTATACTTGAGGATTCCCTTAATCGTCATTTCTATGTTTTGTTCTGCTTTGAAATGGAAGAACATTATAGCAGGTAGTAAATTTAAATGACGCGTTTGGGAAACATTATTCACCCGTTCAGGTCCCGCTCTTTCGTGGAGGAGTGTCCGAGATCATATTAGTTTCTTTGTTATAAAAAAAAAGTCCAAAAGGGGAACAAAGTGCGAATTTTCCAGTCGACTTTGAGCTCATTGATTCTTCTTTACACGCGTTGGCGTGTTCAGTAGCAAACCTCTCATGAGTATAGGCCTATAGGCCTATAGGCCTATATAATTTTGTTTAACAGGCTTGAGGATCGACGACAATATACGCACCCTTCATTGTGTGTATAAACAACATTGCGTAAGAGGCAACAGCAAAGTAATCCCTCTATTTGTTATTGTGACATGACACGACCATATGAGGCCAATGAAAGGAAGGGATAAACTCGTAGAAACACAATGTTTTCGGACTACGTTATGACTGAGGCAAAGACTGTTTCTCCTAAATTTACTTCTTTTATTGGACTTGGAAGTTCGAAGTGAGCCATGTAAAGGGTTTTAAAAGTAAAAAGTGTGCGAAAAGTGCACGTAAAAATTAAAACAAAACGTAAAATTCGATTTAATCAAAGCAGATTACCAAAAAGCGAAAACTAAAAGTAAAATATAAACAATGTACAAATGAAAAGTAAATTTGTAAAATATACACTAATGTGATTAGCGTTCAGCATAAAAAAGTAAAATTATAAAAATACAACAGTCTTTCAGAAACTATTGGTCATTAATCATAACTGTCTTCCTCGCTATTCAAGTTCCTCTTCATCTTGTTGGAACAGTCCACCAAATTTAGCCTGGTGTTTAGGCATTACTCTGTTCAGGGCTTTGTTTACTTCTAGACCCTTATCTACTTTTTCTTCGAGATCTTCCACAATATCTTGATGAGTATCACTATCCTTTAGATGTAGGTAACTTGACAGAAAATCCTTGTATTTGTTGAAGAAGATTTGTTTAACCACCCAAAGAGTCTTTCGATTGGCTTTTTCCCTGGCTTGATCTTCACCCACACCACAGTTGACGTACTTTTCGTATTTTTCATTCCACATCTCTTCAGTGGCTTCTTTGGCCTCTTCCAACCAGTCTAGATAGGTGACATTGTCTTCCAATTCAGAACTAGACTCATCTTCATCTGATAATTCGTCATCTTCTACCTCAGTTTCGGATTCCAAATCATTTTCCTCGAAATCTTCGTCTTCATCTTGCGTAGATTCAGTTTCACAGTTTTCTATTTCTGAATCTTCAAATCTACGCCTTTTAAAATCGGATTCAGAATGATCCACGTCACCATATTCAGATTGAATAGCTTCAATTTCAGGATCATCGTCAACTTGATTCACTGTAGATTCTTCTGCAGCATGTACATCTTCTGCATGCCTGCGTAGGTTATATCTCCGTCCAAAGCTTTTGTTACACTGGTGACAAGCATGAGGTTTTACTGCAGCAATAACATTCATGTTGAATCTTTGAAGGTTAATCTCCGAATGACAAGAAACGGATGAAATTGTTCAATATAAGCACTTATTTTGTTCATAAATCTGGTATTTGTGATCAATTGTTCATTTACTCATTTCGCTGCTCATTTACTCATTTCGCTGCTCATTTCCTCATTTCTTGCTCTTTTTGTTACTCATTTACTCATTTCGTTGCTCATTTGCTAATTTCTTGCTCTTTTTGTTGCTCATTTACTCATCTCGCTGCTCATTTGCTCTTTTTGTTGCTCATTTACTCATTTCTTGCTCATTTTGTTGCTCATTTACTCATTTCTTGCTCATTTTGTTGCTCATTTACTCATTTCATCATCTTTCATCAGGGCCGCCCCGGCGTCTTCACCCCCGAGTTCAACCCCGCGTCGTTTCACACTCGTTTCGCGCAAACCTACCTCAGCCAACCCCGGGGCGAGCTCGCCCCGGGGTTGGGCATGAGCGTTTCACACTAGTTTGTATTTAATCGACCCCCAGATCGCCAGTAAATTCCTAACTTCCTCCTCGCTGAAAATAATTCCTGAGATTCCGGGAACACAATGACCAGCACAAAAGAGGGGGGGGGGGGGGGGGGGGGGTGCCTCTGCCACATATTGTGCTTCAGAATAATGGCGCTGAGCTTTCGGCCAAGCTGTATACAATTAACAATAGCGCGCGCTTTGACAGGACCTTTGGAATTATTTTGTCGAGACCACCTGTTTCTCAACCGGGTTGTACGCAACCCTGCACGCGGGGCGACATTTCACACTAGCCATTTCGCCCCGGGGCCACCCCCGAGATCGGTCTCGCCCCGGGTTGAAAAATCTCACCCCTGGCCTGGAGCAGGGGTGAGTTCGCCCTGGGGCGAGACCAATCTCGGGGGTGGCCCCGGGGCGAAAATGGCTAGTGTGAAACGTCGCACATTCTCACCCCCGCGTTGCCCCGGGGCCGCCCCCGAGATTTTGTCTAGTGTGAAAAGGCCTATTGTTCAGATGTCAGGCCGGACCTAATATGCCTGACCCATCTCTCTCTCCCTCCCCGCCCCAGAGACACACATACATTTTTTGCATTATGACATTTGCATCTGCTCTTTAGTTAAAAAGAAATATAGCTAGAAACGAAACAAATGAAAATACATTTAAAAAAACACTAAAGCCACCGTGAGCATCCATTTAAAAATAAAAAGTTTTGTAATTGAGGCGGTTATTTTTCAGTCCTTGTTTTTATTCTTCTATTTTGTTTCCTTTCCTTTTGTTTCCTTTCTTTTTAAAATTGCTCTTGTTTTGCTTGAATTAGTTTTTGGTGGCATAATTTGTCTGCAGTCGGCTTAGGTTGACAATATTATTCAAAATAAAAGAAACAAATACCACTAAACAATGAATTTAAAACAAATTGTGGATAACGATTAAATTGAGAACGGATAAAACTTGCACTCCTAAACTGTGAAACCTTATTTGTCTATTTAGTCCAAGGGCCAGATGCCAAAATTTCACTTATTGGTACCACCTGAGGTGGCAAAATCTAATAACATTTTTTTGAAAGGTTTATGTCTAAGGATGATAAATTGATGTGATAGCAATCCCAGGGTGGTAGCTTAGTGGCAGTAAATGCCCACTTTTTAAGCCCAGTCAGAATGAGCTTACTACATAAATCCTTAGCAGTTAGGTTAGTATACGGTTGATTAATTCGCAATTACACCATTATGCTTTGTTGTATAAAGATGAAACTTGGTCAAATTATTGTTTAGCTATAGGTTTTTAAAACGACGTCACGTAAAAATATATATTACATCTAGAGGGCGCTGTTCGTAGACGTATTTTATGTACTCATACATTACACAAGTTTTTGCAGATAGCTAAACATTGTTTTAAACATTAATATTTTGTTTGTGTCCCCTGTGAAACAGACCAAACTTAATTAAACACATTCATATCTAACTGTTGATTTTCATGTTTGCCTTTTTAAAGATATAAGATCAAAATGTGGCTACTTTTCCGTAAAAATGAAAAGTCTTGGCTAAAAATCGATATCAGGCAATGTAGCCTCAAATTTGGCCCCAAATAGGACATGCATGCAAAACCACGAGTAACCTAACAATAGAAAAGTATTTATGAAAAACGACAGTTAAATATAAACGTGTTATTAATAGTTCAAAAGTGTTGCTTTAGGTCTGTTTTAACTATTTAGAAAGTAACATTTGGAAAAGTTGCCATTATAGCACCTGTCATAGTAACATAAACTGCCTGTATATCATTCATATAGTATTCATAATTATATTAGCATCATGTGTACATGTAGGTTTTATCGCCTATATCTCAAATATGCTTTCAAAAATATAGATGATGAACTTCACATAATGACACAATATATTGTGATGGCAACTGTCTATAGAGAGCGCTATACTTTAATGAGTATTACTTAGATGTAATTAATAAGTCATATCATTAGCCATGTGTCAATGTGCACGTATATGACACTAAATATAAGCAAATTTTATGACCACACAACATCCTGTTCACATCAATAGTTACAAAATAACCTGCTCTTCAGTGGTACATATTGTCAGCTGCATGTATAAGGCAAATTGTATATGAAAAGTGAAAGCTACAGTGAAGGATTACTAAAATACATGTAGATTGAAAGTTGGCAACAAAGCATTTAGCTGTAGGGTTAAACATATTTTGTTTCTGTATATCGGCTGCCTGTCCACTCACGTTACTCGTCATCTTTATCATCGTCATCAGAATCATCTAGTTCACCTTCAGCATCCAATTCGTTCTCTACTTCCTTCTGGTTTGTACATGTCTGGAGTTTACACAAATCTGTGTACTTCAGTCCATTGGCAAGACATGTGCAGTTTGGTAGCTTGCAAGAGCGCGCACACTTGCAGAACATCAGTTCCAACACAGCTCATCACGTAGTTGGTTGACCTGAGAGGTGCGGCTGGCAGGAGCTTACATTTAGCAAGTAAACCTCTGCATCTCACCAAAGAGTTCATGTGATACTTCCCAAGAGCGTCCAAGCTCACCAAACGCCTCTTGGTAAGTCTGATCTGTTTTTAACAGCTTCAGGTCAGTCTATCTTGATCGGCGGGTTCTACAGTTCACTAAATGCAATATCCTTGCCTATTGGAAGACTCGATGAATCTTTAAATAAGATCAATGACAACTGTCGGTCACCATTCATCATCGTTGGTGGTGACTTTAATGTACCAGGTATTGAATGGAGTGATACCACCTCTGCCTCTGGAGGAAATTTTCAGCAAACTCTTATAAATGTCATCAATGACAACCATCTGTCCCAACTTGTTACATTTCCGACTAGACGTGACACCAATGGTACTGAGAACACTTTGGATCTACTATTGACGAGCTATTAATCGCTGATATCTGATGTGCAGCCCTATGCTGGACTTAGTGATTACTGCGTCATTAAGGCTAAGCTTGCTACAAAGAGCTGTTCTTAGCCAAAAGCCACCCCGTAGAGTTCCCTTGTGGAAGAAAGTGGACGAACAAGACTTCAAAGAAAAAGCTGCTGTTCTTCAAAATGATTACTTTGATAGAAATCCCTCCAACTGCTCTGTTGAGAGAACTGGACTTGGTTTTGTGATTCCATCTGTAGCCTTGTCTCTTCGAATGTTCCTCATAAAGTATTTAGGGGTCGTAACCGCACCCTGTGG
The DNA here is from genome assembly GCA_037893225.1 of Hippasteria phrygiana. NCBI lineage: Eukaryota > Metazoa > Echinodermata > Asteroidea > Valvatida > Goniasteridae > Hippasteria > Hippasteria phrygiana. Next base: position 268,662 of record JAZGUH010000362.1, on the reverse strand, counting down.
TTTCCAACAAAAATCAAGAGACTCTGCAGTAAAAATGAAAAATTCTTCAACAAAGCAAAACAGTCTAGGTCCAGCTCTGACTTAGAAAAGTTTACAAAAGTCAGGAAATCAGTTGACAAAGTTATTAGAAGTGCCCGCAGACACGATGTCAACAACCTACTTGAATCAGAAAATCCCAAGGACTTCTGGCGGTGGTATACGATCAAGAAGGAAGGATAACACTGGAGTCCAAACACTGAAAGTGGATGGGAAGTTGCATTCTGAAGATCAAGCGAAAGCAGAAGCTCTCTCCAAACAGTTTGAGAGTGTCTTCACTCATGAAGATAGCAGTCCAGATAAACTATACCTTCTATGTCATCAAGTCCATAATTATCCAGATATGACTGCCGTAACTGTTACAACACATGTGTAAATAAGTTGCCACAAAATATTGATGTCTCCAAAGCCATCGGCCCAGACCAGGTGCCAAATTAAGCTCTGAAGATAGCTGCTGACGAGATTTCACCTATACTCTGCCACATATTCCAACAGTAACTTGATTCTGGGGATCTACCATTAGATTGGAGAAGGGCAAACATTACCCTGATTTATAAAAAAGGGACCAACAACAGACCCAGCTAACTACAGACCAGTGTCTTTATTAACATGTGTTTGATGCAAACTGCTTGAGCATATAATTGATAGTATAGCCTCATGAAACATTTTTCTGAGTGGAACATCCTTGCAGACAATCAGCATGCCTTTAGAAAAGCTAGATCTTGTGAAACACAACTAATTTTGACAACCCACGACCTCGCAAAAAACTTGGTATGCCACACCATCGCTTGCTTGTAAAACTGGACGACTATGGAATTCGTTCTGACACCGAAAAATGGATTGCCATCTTCCTCACCAAAAGGTTCCAACGTATCGTAAATGGTAGAAAACCCAACTGGATCCCTGTTCTCAGTGGTGCTCCTCAAGGGACAGTTCTTGGACCCCATCTCTTCCTCCTTCACATCAATGATATTCATCAAAAAGTCTCCAGTACCACCCGTTTATTTGCCGACGATTGTCTAGTGTATAGATACATCCAGACACCAGACGACGTCCTCGTACTTCAACAAGATCTTGATACCATGGTAAACTGGGCTAAGACCTGGGGAATGAGATTTAATCCCAAGAAATTACAACCATGCGCATCACTAGAAACAGATCACCAGGAACTACATCTTAAAGCATGATGGGAGTTCAGCTAGATGAAACAGACAAGTGTCAGTATTTGGGAGTAGTCCTTAAAAAAGACCTCCGGTGGAACAAGCAAGTCCAGCATGCATCTGCCAGGGCTACAAAAATCCTTAATTTCATCAAAAGAAATTTTCATCATACTTCATCCTCCATTAAAGAGAGAATGTACCTTACCCTTGTTCGACCTCATCTTAACTACGCTACGGTAGCGTGGGACCCTCACACTTCAAAGAACATTAAAGAATTAGAAAAAAGTCCAGAAGAGAGCTGCAAGGTTCGTTTCAAACACCTATGGACATGACACTAGCATCTCTGCTATCATTAAAGATCTTGATTGGACACCGTTGGAAGAAAAAAGAACACAGTATCGCATCTTTATTATTATTCTGAATGGATTAATGGACATTGATCATACCGAATACATCACCCCAAAAACTGGAAGATCACGACGAGGACACAATAGACAGTTCCAACTTCACCAGTGGCGTATCCATTGCGACGGTTTTAAGACGGTTCAGACGTTGTTTGCCCTCCCTGGCACAAAAAGCTGGATACGCTACTGTACGCTGAACTTCACCAGGCCAGGACTGACACATAATTATGCTTCTTCATTTTTCCCAAGAACACTGACAAATTGGCACTCGCCAACCCAGACTCCTTTAAGAATGCTCTTTGCGACAAAACTTAAATTCCCCTGATAAAATGTTTTGGAGGATACCAACCAAGTACCAAGTAAGTAGTAAGTAATGCATTTAACTTTCCACGGCCTGCAAAAGCACTTACAGTATCGCAACCTGTCTTTGCATGAAACCCAACCAGGGCTTTACAAACACTGCTCCCAATTGATGATGCCAGTTTGAGAATGTCGATGAATCTCGTTCGGTTCATATGGGCAAGTTGGGAGATGTAAAAAAACAGTACTTGCTTGAAATTCGGCAACTAACAGGCACTACACAACAGTGTATCTGATGATTTACATAGTTCAGCAGAAAGCACTGAAATAGTGCATATTTATAAGTTGTCAAGATAGAGTACTGTAACATACCACCCCCCCCCCCCCCGAAACAAAATTGATTGCAACAATCAACATGCACTACTGACATACGTTTCATTGTTCACCAACTGCCTGTCTTTATTTTATTGTCATACATCACGTGCAATAACAGCGTAATTAATATTAGCCCAACCCATATGCTAAGGGATGTACAAACATGTAGAATGCTATTATAATGTAACTTAATGGCAAAACACAAAACTAAGAAAAAAAGACACTAAGCTACTCATTTGGAGATGCTATCACATGTTTTTGTACTTAGGTCGATCCTACAAAGCATTTGGCACCTGTAATGTTTTGCCACCTTAGGTGGTACCGATATCTGGTCTGGCCCATGGACTAATTCTTCTCTAATGAAAATAAACAGGTTCGTGTCGACAGCCACTCAACCAAACCTATATTCAAATCACATTTCTTTACGCGCCCAATTCCTAATCTGTGATACACAATGCTACGCGTTGCAGTTGAACAATGTCATGTACCAATGGTACGAGATTGACTGGTGGCATGTGCATGCGTCTCTTGGAAAAGCTCTTTTGTATAACATGCATATTTATGAAGCTCAATAAAGACAACGGTCACAATTGGGTGGGGCCTATGGTGTAGAGCTTCTCATTGGGCGATAATGAGGTCCTTACGTCGCTACGGTCCTACGTACGTTCAAAACGAAGGATCACTATTACCATTCCGAACTGTACATGCCCACACATGTAGGCTTTGTGGTTAAAGATAATCGATGTGACCTTCTTTAAAAGGGGCTTTTTATCTGGGAATTAAAGTTTAAGACTGGTTGATCCATGATCGAACCAACCGTGCTACTCCGATTGGCCTGTACATACACGGACAACGCGTGGGGCACATACTTGTCACAATACAGATGAACGTGTATACATTTTTTGGGGGAAATTTTGTGTTTCCTACGATCATCGCATATACGCAAAATCATGTATTTTTACGTACAATTTTACTTGGATGGTTCTGGTAACAATGTGGCCGATATCCTTTGTGCAACTGGAGTTGCACCCGATAAGATATGAGGAATATATCGGTGCGGCCGTTGTGGGGGCTGATCACTCCGCCGGGCCGGCCATGGTAGGGCGTATGGATTATTAGCTCTCAGGAATTTACCGTGAACTGCTTTGACAGTATCGGACTACACAGTTCGATTGTGCTGCTTCCCGGTGAGTATTTTTTTACCATAACTTTTAATACAGAACGTATGTTTTCATATTTTCAGCCACCACAAACATTATGATCGGTACAAACTATAGTGCATGTCTGCACACGTAAAACCCATTCGCGCTATTGCACAATAGATTACGAAGGTGACGTGAGTCATTTACAACAAATCTTGCGGGTTGTTCCATTGTACCTGAGGATATGTTCCCATTGCTCAGTGACATCTTATTTCAGAATTGATTCTTAACTTTGACACTAAAAAGTCATTTCTAAAATTTCAATAACCTCAAAACTCATTCTTTAAATACGATTCCATAATTGTCTATTGCCTAATCACTGTCTTGAATTCGCTTACGCAAGTCAACACCCCTCCTACACGAATGGGATCGATCCAACTTGCTCAAACTGACCCACAAATCGGCTCCTCAAATCTAGCCACACCCCCTCCGCAATCCCTATACAACGTGCACAAAAAGGGGGCGGGGATACCGACTATTCAGACCCTACGCACTACTTCTGTATCGGGCCTTTGGCGACATCAGAACAGCTCAAGTGAGGATAAGCTTACCAGTTACTTTGCAAATTAGACATTTGGATTCCAAAACATGGCGCCAACAGTGGTATTGATAACCGGATGTTCGTCCGGAATGGGTCTGGCTGAAGCGGTGCATCTGGCTACCCGATCCAAGCATGAATTCAAGGTATTGGTCTGTTTACTAGCATTTAAGAGAGTGTCAATATATTTTTTCAAACAATTTCTAATTAAGCCTGTTTTTTTCTTATTCGACTGGCATAGTATGACAAAATCTTTTTGGAACGTGCAATAATCTAATTTCTAAAGTGCATTTCATTTTATCCGATCCAACCCATCCACTTTTTGATTGTTTTGTTTTAGTAGACCTGGTTTCAGACTTTGTGTTCCTCGTACAAACCTTACTCGATACAGGCAATCCTTTGTTCCCAATTCTATTCATTTATTTAACACATTAGCTGTACGTAAATAGGGTTTTAAATTCTATGTTTCCTGTAGGTTTTCTCTTTTGTGGGTAAATTATTGTTTTATCTAAATGTATTTTATATTTTTAAAAGTGCCAATGGAAACAAAATGTCTGTATTTTTATGATGCGGACAATACATTTATAATCTAATCTAATCTCATTGGCCTATTAAATCAGATTTTTTTTTGAGGAGAAATAATTCCGGGCGTCGACATTCTTAGAGATGATTTTTTTCCCCATTTTTAAGTTTGTTTTCTATTTATTTGTTTGCTTTTGCATTTGGTGTTTCTCTTTTGTTTGGGTGATTGCTGCAGCGTTCTGTTTGGATACAATAATTATTATTATAACAAAAACATTACACTACATACAATGAATAGTATCACCTATGTTTGCCCTTTTAACCTTTGCAAGCATTTCAAATTAATTTTCTTTTTAGCGGGAGGGGAGTGGCCTTTATTTATCAAAACAAATCAAAGATTAAGTCACTTGTACCCCAGCAATGCTCTGTCCATAAGAATCATCTGGTTTATTCCTTGAATTATGCTGATTAGTACATGAAGATGTGTTTAGCAATCTAACTGATGCTTGCCCATGAAGCAAAAAGCCGACCCCCAACAACAACAACAACAAAACAACAAAACAAACACTTCTACACCCCAGCAAGCAAGCCAAAAAAAAAACCAAAACTGGAGGTTATCGGCCGAGTTGTTTAAATCAGTTATAAATAACATTATATGACTGTGATCAATGTTCAAGTTCAGCATTTGTTTTGGACTTTGGATATGCAAGATAAGAAAAAAATAACTCGCTGGAAATCAAAACTGCGCGAACCTACATGTTATGCATACATTTACACACAACTTCCGCTTTGATGACGTCACGGCAGTTTGATGTCCGACACTGGAAAATCTATAGTTGGTGTCATTATTTGCGCAAAATGATATGTCTAGTGTGTACTGAATGGCGCAGTTAAATAAAGTGAACAATTTCATTACCAAATAATCTCCTTACAATAACTTCTGGTTTGATAATGTCTTCATTTTGAAACTTCACAAAATATATTGTCGTTATCTAACAAGTCTTTATCGCCCACTTTAGTAAAAGATTTGCAAAAATGAACTTCAAACTTCAAAAATATACTTGCTTTGATATGCCGCTAGAGGGCGCCTTTCATGTAATGAGGTCATTATGGCTTTCGTTACGGTTGGCATACCACTCGTAGCATTTTAGTTAGGTGTATACAAATAGTTTTCCATTTTCTAATTGTATTAATTTATCGTTACACATCCGGTAACCTCGGAAGTAAAAATCAAAGAACTTTGTGTCCAAGAACCGAAAAAGGTCGCGCAAGGCAGATCACAAATTACAAACATGGTGTCTCATGTAGTTCGAAATTTATAGTTGAAAAGGTTTCTTTAAACTTTTACCTACTTCACTTCTAATATGATATCTGATGACGTCATAGTGACGCCATAAAGATATCCGCATATCAGTATCAATATTTATATTGGTACAAGGTTATCATGTTTATCTCGTAGCTGTTTCAAAGAAATTGGGATAGTTTTGATTTAAAAATAATTAACCTAACTTTGACCTTCCAGTAAGGTCACACGACTTTGCCCTTAGAAATATAAAAATGCTGCTAATCCTATATCTATCAGTTCAAACATCATGAACATCATAGCTGTATTAGTTCATTAGATACAGTTGAAAGAATGTAGCCATTTTTAAAACTAAACTTGCTTGTAATCTAATACAGGATGACGTCATCATGGCAACCTTCAAGTTGATACATTGTACCATTTGGAAGAAAAGCTGCGGAGAATTATTGTCAAGAAAAAAAAGAGGAAAACTTAGAACCCGTATAGAATAACCATTGATGATCGGGGATCGGGGATCAGCCCGATCACCTAACAAACCCCTTCCAAAGACAAAAACAAACAAAAACACCAAAACGGATGAACCAAAGTTTCCTTTGCTTGGTGCTATTTTGAGGTAAACCCCGTAAAGGTACATCTTAACCAGCTGATGTTGGCTCATACTAATTTGGGGTGAGTTGAGTAGACGGGTTTGGCGTTTAGTAAAGATAAATTGTAACGTCTTTTTTCGTCAGGTATACGCAACGGTGTTACATCTCTCTGAGAAGACTGATCTCGAATCGGCTGCAGGAGATTCAGTTGACAAGAACCTGTTTATCCGGGAAGTTGATGTCACCAAGCAACACACCATCCAGTCGCTCGTCGACGAAATTGTTCGAGACAATGGCAGGATTGATGTTGTTGGTAAGGTTTACAAATCGACAATGACGGTGATGACAAAAGCACCAGTAACAAATTTAAAAAAATCATATCACCATCACCATCACCAGCACCAGCACCAGCAACAGCAACAGCAACAGCAACAGCAACAGCAACAGCAACAGCAACAGCAACAGCAACAGCAACAGCAACAGCAACAGCAACAGCAACAGCAACAGCAACAGCAACAGCAACAGCAACAGCAACAGCAACAGCAACAGCAACAGCAACAGCAACAGCAACAGCAACAGCAACAGCAACAGCAACAGCAACAGCAACAGCAACAGCAACAGCAACAGCAACAGCAACAGCAACAGCAACAGCAACAGCAACAGCAACAGCAACAGCAACAGCAACAGCAACAGCAACAGCAACAGCAACAGCAACAGCAACAGCAACAGCAACAGCAACAGCAACAGCAACAGCAACAGCAACAGCAACAGCAACAGCAACAGCAACAGCAACAGCAACAGCAACAGCAACAGCAACAGCAACAGCAACAGCAACAGCAACAGCAACAGCAACAGCAACAGCAACAGCAACAGCAACAGCAACAGCAACAGCAACAGCAACAGCAACAGCAACAGCAACAGCAACAGCAACAGCAACAGCAACAGCAACAACAAAACAATAAAGCAACTCCGACCGCGACATCAAGAATATCAACAGCATACAAATCTCAAAAACAACGGAAACGTTGATAAGCACAAGAATGCATGCAAATAAAACAAAATGAGAAATTGGATTGATACGGTCAGAGTTAAGCTCCGCACAGAAACAGAGCAATTTTAATAAATGTTTGGTTTTACTCCGATGAAGCTAAACTAATTTTAAATCCATGATTTGAAAAGCTTCAGGTGTAAACACGTTCTATCTATTTATTCTATATGCAGTGAACAATGCTGGAATACATTGTATGGATAGGTTATTCTTCGGAGAACCCTTGGACTCACTCGACGATGCCCAGGCTGTAATGGATGTCAATCTCTGGGGTCCAGCCCAGGTTGTCAAAGCTGTGCTGCCGATCATGAAGAAGCAAAAAGCAGGCCACATTATCAACACTACTAGTGAATCAGGAATCACAGGTAAAGGCAAGCTTGTTCATCAGGAGAGCTAGAGACGGGGGAAGCTTTAGGGTACTTTCCTACAATCAGTTCGGTATTTCAACTGCGCATGTGAACAATGACATTTTACCCCGAATGACCCGCGTGACCTAACGCGCGCGTGCGAACGCAAAAGGTGGTCGCACAACGCGCACGTGTTAAATTCAAATGATCAGAATGGGGGTTCGCTTAACATGGCTTAACAATGACTTAACAATTTTATTCCGAATGACCTTTGACCTTTGAGATACCGAACTGGCTTATTACAATGAACTGGCTTATTACAATGAACAAATCCTAATGTTTTCAATTGTGGGTTGTGGAAATGTTTCCCCTGTGGATTGTTTGACGTTTTCAATTTTTATTCTAAACACATATTTGGACCTTCTTTTTTGGAAGCTGATATTTGTAAGAAATGGGGGAAAGGACAAACAAATACCATTGAAAAATACCATTTTCAAATGCGTTTCTTTTTTTCGAACCGTAATTTTGAATAAACACTATTTTCACTATTTTCAATGGATTTTCTTCATTCTTGTGTTATCAGAAACATTCTTATAATCCAATGGCATTCCCAGAAAATACAATTTTGTTAAAAACAATACCATTAATATCCACTTAATTAGCCAAATGTCACAAGACAGACACGTTTCTTTTTCATGCTTTTTGAAAACAAGTTTTTAACAGATGGTAATACTGACAATCACAGAATGTCATTGGATTGCTGCTTTTATAAGCTTTAATTTGATATCAGTGGCCATAGGTGCTACGGTACCGAGCTATAATACCCGGCATTACGAGCTCGTTAAATAATTTTTCTTCTAATTAGCCGTATACCCAAATATGGTAAAAGTTGTAAAAGTGTTTCGCAAGCGACAAACCTGAGAAAAAAAGATGAAAAAATAGAGAAATGGTGATTTTTTCCCCAAAAAACATTACCCTAAATGGTAGGAAAGTACTTGAAGTCACCAAATCCGTATTCGTCATTCGGCAACATTGATCGAATATTTCGTGTGATTCCCCTCAAAATAATGGTCTCTGATTTTTGCGGTTTTTCTCTTGTAACTTCTTATCAATAAAATCATGTTTCAGAGTGCTTCTTCATGCCTGTATAATCTATGGGATTTGATTCACGGCCTTTGAATAAATTGTTTGCAAGAGTGCGGTGTATTGCGAACTTTCGACTTCAACTGTCGATTGTGGTACGAGCATACAGTTATGCCCAAATTATTCATACCCTATACAAAATCTGGTAGTTTGCTTTTCTCTCATACATAAAAGCTGGATTGGCGGAACTTTGGCTCTACTTAATGGCTTTTAGTTGGCATGTACAAACCTACATATATTCTGGTTTCACATCGTTATAGCATTAAAAGTAGAAATAATGAATAAAATGATTCACAATACCCCGAATTTGGCATGGGTATGAATAATTTGGGGCATAGGTTTTCCCGGCCAATTTCACCATGTTTTCGTTCATTTAACGCCTGGCTCATTCGACAATCAAACATAATTATTCAATTTCACTATCCGAGCATTCTATCTTCTTTAAGCTTCACTTATGCCTGTAAATTATGTATTAAAATTAAAAGTATCGTATTGTTCATTCAATTTCGTCTGGACCAGCAGTAAGGGGTTTCATTAATGGGCAAACATATTTCACCTTTTTTCAAGCATCTTTTGCTGCATGTCGGTATTTCTATAAAAGTCTGAGTTATCTCAACGTAAATCATATCTGACGTCTTCAATCCCCAGATGCACACCTCTCTTTCTTAACTAAAGTCTTCAGACAGATAAGATGGCGAGCCTACGGGAGGGGAGGTGTGATCGTCTGATGGAATCGGCCCAAGAAAACAAATTACACAAGAGAAGTGTTCCCGATGGTACAACCAATGTCAAACCATGGAGGAAGGAAAACAGATAAATGCCCCGATGTCTTGCACATGAAGAGATTGATGGGTGAATCAGAACGAAAAAGAACAGTAAACAAAGTCAACAAGTTAAAGGATTCATAAACATGTCAAAATACAGATGGCCCTAAATGTTTGGGTCAAACAAAGATCAACAATTAGCCCTTTTCATTTCATTGGTTCGTTACATCATCCGTCCATCCGTCATATCAGTTCAGATGTTACATTATAATTGTTACAAACATTTCCACAATTTTACAAACAAATTACAAAAACCTCAGAAGCCAATAGAAAAATATATAAATCAAGAAATCTAATTCATATGAATGACCATTTGATGAAAATGATTGCCCATAAACTAATAAGAAAAGCATGGTCATACGTCATACGCACACCGACGTTCGCTATAATTTGAATGCTTCAGCCGTCAAAGGATGTCACAAAACTCAATGTAAGAATGCAAAAAATGAAGTCTTGAATGCACCAAAACGAAATAGAATGCCCCTAAACAAAAACGAACATTAGGAACAAAATCTTGGATGCTTAACAATTGAAATTGAATGCCCAAACAGTGAAAAAGAAACCTTAATTAAATGTGTAAAACCACGCAAATTTGAATGACCAATAACGAAAATGATCAGAAAATGTATCTATATTATAGATGTGTCAATAATGTGTCATTACTCCGTACATTGCAATAAATGCTGATGTGTTTTTATGGGGGGGGGGGGCGTAATCATGCAGCCTTTATATTACGTGTTCGAGTCAATGTGATGGAGTTTAGGTTCAGGGCCTTGACCAACGGATTTTTTTAATTTTGGTTGAACTTGGTGTTCTTTTTCTAAAGAAAAAGATGAAGTGCTTTCAAGTGAGAAAATAGCAAGGAAGAAACGGGATTTACACAGCCAAATGCAATTTTAATTGACTGATGCGTTTCTACACCGTTCCCAACCAGATTACCCCATGGCCCTCTTGTAACTAAGTAAAAAGGGAATTTTATCAACCGTTTTGAAAATTCCCAGAAATCTCAGAAAACATCTGACTCTTGCAAAATAGTATTTCGGTCTGAATTAACCGCGCCTGTCGATTCGGAAGACAAAATGACAACACTGCACCACTGTTGTGTAACGTGATAAATATACGTACTGGGTGTTAGACGAAGCTAAATGCATCAACCTTTTCTTTGCTCTAGAAACCCCGTTGATAGGTTTCTACGCAGCTACGAAATTTGCGCTGGAAGGACTCAGCGAGAGCCTATCACTGGTTCTCCGTAAGACTCACAATATCAAGTAAGAACTACAGTTCCATTCCGATCTTTATTCCACGGTCACAAATCATTAAAACTTCCTTTTGAGCATATTAAAAAGAAAACTAGGGGCGGAGTCGGTTTGTTTTTTGGTATGGGGGTGTCAGGCCAGGCAGATTTTGTTTCACCATCTTCTCAGACTGTAACACCGGACAAAAGTAGGACACAAATTAAACTAAGGACGGCGGAAGAAGTTGGCCTGGGAGAGGCCCCCAAACCCTCCCTCTCGACCCCCCCCCCCCCCCCCCCCCCATTCCTGAGCCACGACACTTGACTTGACTTGACCGGCCAATTATTTTGCTCTATCCCAAAGGGTTACTATTTTCGAGCCGGGGACGGTGGTGACTCCACAGGTAGCGGCCCTCACATCCCCGCTGTTCAAGCCGGAGTATTTGTTCGCCAACTTCGAGGAAGTGGCCAAATCAGTCTTCTTGGAGTACTGGGAGAAGGACATGAGCCGACTCATGAGCCAGAATCAGCAGCCTGAGGAGGTCGCCCGCTTGCTGGAGGAGATCATCCTGACGGAGGAACCTCATCTTAGGTACCAGTCTGGTCCCATCATCACCCAAAGGGTTGCCAACAAATACCTGGATACTACCGGTGATTCCGCCTTCCAAGCTTTCCAGTCCATGCAGTGAATGCATGTGTTGACCCTGAACGAGCCCGGTTTGTTTTGGCCCTGTTACGTCCGGGGAGCAGTAGCGTATCCAGCTTTTTTGTGCCAGTGAGGGCAAACAACGTCTGAATCGTCTTAAAATCGTCAAACACGTTCATATTTAACTGTTGATTTTAATGTTTGCTTTTTTAAAGATATAAGATCAAAATGTGGCTACTTTTCCGTAAAAATGAAAAGTCTTGGCTAAAAATCGATATCAGGCAATGTAGCATCAAATTTGGCACCAAATAAGACATGCATGCAAAACCACGAGTAACCTAACAATAGAAAAGCATTTTATGAAAAACGACAGTTAAATATAAACGTGTTCGTCTTAACACTATTTCTTTTTGTTTTTTATGACGCCTCAAATGCCGCCCCCCCCCCCCCCCCCCCGCTGGATACGCCACTGCCGGGGAGGGGGATTTTTGTCTGTAGTACTATAGCAATATTTGTACGTAATTTGCTATGGGAGCTTCGACTCAATTTGTTCCCCCCTTAAAATAATGATCTTATTAGCCTTTTCATGCCGTCTGAGCATTTTGAAGCTTGCTACTTATTATAGATTTGGAAAAAAAATCAACATTTTTAATCCATGTTTGCTAAAATAGATGTTGTAGTTCAAAACGGTAAGGTATAGATCTACCGTTTTGGTGTTTAGAAAGACAGAATTTACAATGTAGTTCCTTCCTTTAAGCTTGAAATTCAGCGTTTGAGCATACAGTATTCTTAGGCTATACTAATAATAATTTAAAATTTATAGTGCGCCTTTTGCATACAAATCATCAAAAGCGCATTACAGAAACAAAATTGAAAGTAACTATAGATAAAACAAAAAGACAGAGGGATTTAGGGCCTATATATAGAATTATGTCACCGCGCCAGTGCCCAAACCGCAGTATGGGGATACGTCTGTCCCGCCAACAGGGAGAATATATTACTTAAGCCTAACCCTTGCTGACATCGGTGATGTCTCGACCTTTCCCGGAGACAGACGCCTCTAACCCTACCTACGTAATTAAGCATCTAACTACTCGACACGGTGACACTAAAATTACAAATAGGAAACACTAAAAACCATTAAAAAAATCACATTAATTTTCAAATGCTACATTAAAAAGAAAGGTTTTAAGTTTACATTTAAAAGGGTCAAGTCTGTGTTCACTACGTATGTGCCACGGCAAAGCATTGCATAGCTTAGGGGCTGCCATTGCAAAGGCCCTGTCACCAAGTGTGGGTAACATTTTACCGCTAGGATAATCCAAAAAGGGTCCGTTGTTCGCTGACCTGAGATGGTATCTGGATTCTTTCCTAACGGTAACAAGATCCTGTAAGTATCTTGGAGAGAGACCGTGAATATACAAAGCACGGTCATAATAATTATATCCACTGATATAATGTTATGTTATTTATTAAAATTCTAAAACACACGATCATGCAAATTACATGACTGCATAAATGGTGAGCTGAGATACAAATTCGTGGAAATTTAGTGAAATGTACCATGTTCTACACGTAACCAATCATTGTGATTTTCTCTTCCTTATACTGTCTATCACAATGTACACGAAGTAATTCCAGCATTATTGATTGAAGTGAATTATGCACCCTTTTAAAGATATATAGTTATATTACTCCAAAGAAGAGTTTAATACTCCAAAAAGGTGTCATGCTTCTGTAAAAGATTATTATGTTTTAATAAAGTGATACAAATGATGGATGTTCAAAATGTATTAAACGATTAAAAAAATTTGGGTCAAATTGAACAAAGAAAACTCGCAGGAAGCGGAATTAGAACCTTCGACTTTAGGAATACCGTACCGGCGCTTTACCAACTGAGCTGTCGCCATATGTTGGCAGTCTCTGAAATTGTCAGCATTCTTTGATCGGGGGGGGCGCTAGTCAGAAGTCATAAGCCCGGAATGCCGTGTAGCCAGGGATCACGCCCAATTGTTTCGATACAGCCTGGGAAGCGACATTGTGGGCAGCACTTAATAAGGATACGACTTTTTAACTTATAATTGTCAAACAAACCACAAGGGAAACTGTTTGCAACCAATCAAGCCCCAACCCGTTCGATCCAATTTACTTTTGCAATCCAAACAACACAAGTCTACAAATTTTGATAATTGTATGACTTCAGATTAAATGTGTTTCTCTTTATGTATTGTGGGCTGCTGAAAACGAATACGACTATAAAAACAAACTATTGGCTACATATTCCAAGATAATGTGTCACATATAATACATTGTATGTACAATTTGTAAATATACACGACATAATGCAGTTACTTGCATTGACTCAACCCGACGCTAAAAAAGAGCTATGCATGAAAAATATTGGCAATTGCATGTAGTTTTAACCTATTGTGGATTGTAGGTTTGAATCGAGAGCCCTTTCCTCAGTTTATTTACCCCCATCCCTTCCCAACTGATAATAGCTACCGACCCGATTCCATATCTTTAAAATTGGAAATTTTAAGCATTAAAGTTAAAGACTGACGTCTTTTATTTTGGCTGGAGAACAGTGCAATCATGAAAACAAAGTTACAGCCAATACTATCGCAGCCAAATACAGCCACTGCCAATCACAGCCCAAGTTTACCCGGCCTCACCCTTAACCAAGCAAGCCACGCTCAGATACTAAACCAACCCCAACCTAGATACCCAACCCAGCCGCTCCCAGACATACAGCCAAACCCAACCCAGAAACCCAACTCAGCCGCTCCGATCCCAGATGCCCAATCAAGCGCAACCCAGATACCCAACTATGCCGCTCTCAGACACCCAACCAAGCCCAAACCAGACACCCAACTAAGCCGCTCTCAGACACCAAACCAAGCCCAACCCAGAAACCCAACCAAGCCGTTTATAGATACCCAACCAAGCCCAACCAGACACCCAACCAAGCAGCTCTGACACCCAACCAAGCCCAACCCAGAAACCCAACCCAGCCGCTCCCAGACACCCAACAAAGCCCAACCAGATACCCAACCAAGCCGCTCCCAGACACCCAACCACGCCCAACCCAGATAACCAACCAAGCCTAACCCAGACCCCCCCCCCCCCCCCCACCCTCTGTGTCATTTTTGTTTTGTTTACGCAAGGCCTCAATCCAGTCACCCCTTCTGACCTTATGTAAGTATTGCCTTTATGGGTAGGAATAAATGGGCCCCGGATCTATCGGGAGTTTAGATTGTTAATGGCGCCACCAACGTCAGGGAGATTCCCCTCGGGAGTTTTACCGATGGATTTTTAGGGTAAACGTTTTGTGAATTGTCTGAGACTTTTTCAAAATCCTAGATCTGTCCCTGATGTAGTTGTTTCATCTAGTTTGTTATGATGCGTCTCTATTATGGATCAATTTCTTAATTCATTTCTCAATTTATCAGAGGCGTAAATCCCTGCAAAAACGTGTGTGTGTGTGGGTTTGTAAATACCGGCATGTGTGGACTAGGGACAAAAGAGTTAGGGCGTAGACAAAGGGTCCACGATTGACCGAAGGTCCACGATTGAAAATCGTGTACAAAACATATGGGAGGCCTTCCGAAAAAGTTAAAGTACAAACAAAAGAGGGACAATAGGAGGTCCGCGATTGCTGGTATTTACACACTTGTGTGTGTGAGTTTGTTTTTGCATTCAATAGGGGACCTTTGACAATAGAGGACAAAAGGGTCCCCGATTGAGAAAGGTCCCCGTTTGAAAATCGTGTACAAAACCAACGAGGGCCCTTGCCAAAAAGTTAAAGTATAAGTATAAACAATAGGAGGACAACAGGAGGTCCCCGATTGCAGGCGTTTACAAACTTGTGAACAAATACAGGTATGGTTGTGGGGTAGGTAGAAGATGAAAGGGCAACAATGGGGACAATGCTACCCCACGAGGGTGTCTTTAGAAATCGACCTATCCCACAGAGTTAACCGTCTATGGCTTTTGCGATTTCAATGGGGACAAAGGAGAATAGAAATAGGAAAGTAAAGTCCACAATAGAGGTACCCCGTATCTGTACACCCGTATGTGTGTGTGAGTTTGTTTTTGCATTCAATAGGGGACCTTTAACAAAATAGGACAATAGGGTCCCCGATTGAGAAAGCTCCCCGTTTGAAAATCGTGTACAAAACCAATGGGAGGCCTTCCGAAAAAGTTAAAGTACAAACAAAAGATGGACAATAGGAGGTCCCCTATTGCACCCGTTTACACAGATTCAGATGTCATACACACCTGCGACAAAGGAGCGCCAAGAGCAGACGACAATGCGCCATCACGCTGACGGCAAGGCTACCGAAGCCGAGATAGGGGAAGGTTCCCAAACTTTACCCGCTGATAATGCTGAGAGCCAGGGGAGCCCAGTACCAGCGACGGGTGCTCAAGGCGTGCAGTGCGCTCAGGCAAACCCAGTTGATAACACGCCGGTATAAACACAGGTAGCTGATGACAGCCAGGCTAGGGAAACGGAAGACGGGTAATATTTGCAAACAGGGCAAGTAACAAGAAGTTATGTAAGTCCTCAACCAATGGAGGAAACTCAATTCACCGACACAGTTTCACCAAAGATCACGGTGTTACGACAAACAAAAAGCGTTCTTTGTATGACACTACATTTAGCTTTTGTTTACTTTAATTTATTTTTTAAACATCAGTTAAAGACAAGCAAATAGCCAATCACCTCTATGCGCTTTTCTGCAGCTTTTCGGTCTGAATCAGCGGCGTAGCCGGGGGGGGGGGGGGGGGGGGGGGGGCGTGGGGAGGGGGGGGGGGGGCGCACTCCCCCATGAAAAATCGTCGCCCCCCCCCCCCCCCCCCCCCCCGCACTGAAAATTTTGCAAACAATAGTATTAAAACAAAGATACTGTGATACTCACACACACAAGTGTGTAAATACCTGCAATCGTGGACGTCCCATTGTTCCTCTTTTGTGTATACTCTAACTTTTTCGGAAGGCCTCCCATATGTTTTGTACACGATTTTCAATCGTGGACGTTCGGTCAAACGTGGACCCTTTGTCTGCGCCCGAATTCTTTTGTCCTAGGTCCACGATTGCCGGTATATACATACTCACACCCACACAAACATCACTTTTAACCGTTTGGAGCTGGATTACGGCAACAGAAGCAAACAAATTGCCACCAGGCCGGATGACGTCTATACACGCCATTTTCTGCAGTTTCAATCCATTGTTGGATTATTGTGTCCGTTTCGCTTGGCTGCAAAAGCCCGCCCGACACCCCGGTGCCTAACTGTAAATAACCGTACTCAATAGGTTTTAATATCTAAACAATCAGCAACCTCGTGCGAGTTTCCAATCATTTAATATCGAAATCACGAATGAGGATATCCACTCACATTATTAAAATTAAAATTAATTTTGCATCTGTTTAAAGGTAGGTATTTAGTTTGGGGAATACATCGAGTATTTCAATGTAGGCCTAGGTCCATCGTGTAGCCAAACACGATATCCACAACTTCAGTGTGTATTTTGATGTTACAAATGTGAAATATACTTCAGCTATTGTATGATGTGTGTGTATATTAATACAAGAATGATCTTGCAAAGCCGATCATCATCTCTCATATTCATTACATACCTGTTAAATATTGACGTACCCGCTGGCGGTGCTAAGCGTACTTTAGACCTTAAGGTAATGATTAACGAAATCCGGACAATGTTTCTATTCATCGTGATCAGACCACACCGAACTGGTTCCAGCAAGAATACGGTTTATGACCGTCATTCGATACAGGGAAAGCACGCATGAATTCGAAATTTGATGTTGCGAAGGCAGTTTGATGGCGCGATGTAAAACCTACCCTAATTCACTTGATACCATTTGGGGAGAAACCGAAGATGATTAATTTTGTTGGCTGATAGCCTGAGGCAAGTACATGACGAAATTGGGGCCGATTCCGATGTGCACAGAGTAACTGCTATTCTGCTGAAACCGATATTATCCCATCAGGTGAGTGTAGAAACAGTTAGAGTAACGCTTTGTGACCGAGATTCATCGAGTGCCTTGTGTGTTGTCAATCAACAAAATATGGTGCTATGAAACTGCATTGGGGACCTATCACAGAGATTGTTAACAAAAGGAAATAATATTACCCACTGCCATGCTCCTTGGCATCCCTCTTTTGTGTTTCTCCACCCCACCCCCTCATGCATGTGTGTTCCCTACATGTTTGTTTCTTGTACTCTGTCATTTGCCTTTGAGAAAGAACTTGCTTAAGTTCGAAACGTCAGGCCAGCGAATTTGTTTATTTGTATATTTCAGGTCCATTCAGCCAGTCAGCAGTTTGCAACAGTTGAATTCATTTTCAAAAGGAAATAATGGTGTGTAGACTAATAAAGAAGGGAATGTTATAATAATTATAAACAGCATTGACAGTGTTTGGCACCAGGATTAGCCATTGTAGACGCAATCGATGTTTTGTAGACGCAATCGATTGTGTTGCAATCGATGTTTACGAAAAGGCGAAGATGGTGACCAGGATGTTGAGGATGGTGAGGGTAGTGGTGATTAACGATGATAATGTAGATGTGGTGATGTGTTTGATTTGGATAGAGAGGGTATGGATGGCAGTTGTGATGATCTACAGCGAAATTGGATTCATGTATTAATTAAAAATAACAACATTGGCTGGCCTAACTTAGGCAGCTTCTTTCTCAGAGGCAAATTGGCTTGCATATTTCAGTCAGCAATTTGCAGCAGTTTTCACATTAAAATCAAAATAGATTACTTAAGGGGACTGTTTGCTAAGCAAATTGCTAAGAATTTTTTTTTGAGGTTACGTCATAGGGTGCTCCTTTAAAGTATAGATTTTGTGAAAAGGGGCTCTGTACTAACTTAGATGTTTTCAACTTTAAATTACAGTTGATTGTATGTAAAAACGATGTTTTACTTTTCCCATAAAACTTGATTAAGTAATTGTACTGAAATCCAATATGGCCGCCATTACCATGGCAACAGCGGATTTGCGGACAGTGTTTTTTCTTGTAAATTCTGAAGACAATATACTGGTGATAATACATTAACAAAAAATTAAATCAAAAAAAGTAGTCTGCTTAGCTAACAGTCCCCTTAAAGATGTGTGTCACAGTCAGACTGAGACAGTGTGTGTTGGTGTGCTTCTTTGGACGTGCATGCTGAAACAAAATCGATTACAGATAAGTAACACAGTTAACAAGTTGCAATTTTTGCAATAGGAGAGAGACGCTCCTATTCTTACAGTGTTAATGTATAGGGCAATCAACGCGCGTAAAGTTAAAACCAAATAGATTACAGAGTAGAGTAAGCGTTTTTATCTTTCAAAAATACAGTTTCCCCCATTATAAATTATGTGATGCGATCAAGCAAACTCAGTCTGAAGTAGGCCCTGGTCAATTTTGGGATTTTTACATATTACGTACTTTAAGCTCCATATTAGTGAAAACCCCATGTGAATACGACCTTTGGTTAAAAAGTTACAAATATTTGAACACCGGCACATTAAAAAGAAAGAAACTGAGAAAATCAAGTTTAAAGTTACAGTACTTTAATTGAGTCATTTTTAGCATACTTATAAGACATGTCACAACAAAGAATATTTTCACGTGAAAGAAGAATGTTTTTCCCTTCTGTTTTTGTAAACAAAAGTCAAATTCGATTTTACACCACTATAGGAACATTATTTTGGCCCATATCTCAAAACAAGGATTGCCGAGTTTCGACTGATTTTGCTTGATCGCATCACATTTGTTTGTTGGTGGAAATCGATTGACTTGAAATTTTCAGCCTGAACAGCTCTAAAACGTCGATACTAATTCCAAAATATTATAGCTACGTACACAACGACAAATAACATGAACTAGGGGGAAATTATTGATCCAATCCAGCAATCTTACAAAAGAGCACCGCTAGCAATGGGTTAAACAGTGATCTCATGGCGATTCTCATGAGGGTTGGGTGATAATGGTGACGGTGGTTGTAAGGACGGCGATGGGGGTGAAGAGATTGATTAGAGTGACCAGGGTGGCGATGGTGGTGAAAGTGTTGATGGTTATGGGGAGGTTGATTTCTGAACGCGGTAGGGTGGTGATGGTGATTGTTGTGGTGATGGTGATAATGGTGATGGTGGTGGGGAGATTAATTAGAGTGACGAGGGTGGTGATGGTGGTGATGGTGTTAATGGTGGTGAGGATACTGATTAGAAAGACGAGGGGGGGGGGGGCGATGGTGATGATTGTGTTGATGGACATGGGGAGGTTGATTTATGAATGTGGTGGAGGGGTGATAGTGATTGAAGCTGAAAAGATCAACATGGTACGAAAATAGTTCAAACATTGCTTTTGTTTGTTCGATCTTCATTGTAGGAAAATGTTAAAGGTAGTATACATCATTTGCTTTTGCTGTAATTTTCAGAAATAAATGGATTTAAGGGTTAGTATTTTACAGTGTGCTAGCAAATACTGTAACACTGACCTGTTTAAAGTTGTGTGTGCATAGATGCTGGGAAAAACACAGAACAAATTCTGTTCTAGTAATCTGGTTTCCTGACCATACTTTAGACAAAACGTATCAATTTATAAAGTCCATGAAATTATTAGGTCAGGGAACTAGACTACATGTATTTCCAACGATTGTCGGCCGACAATCGTTGGAAAACGATATAAATTTCCCCTCTGATTGAAAACGACAGCACACCATAATTTCACAGGATGCTTGAGACTGCTATTTAATTAGTCTAGTACGCTATTTCGTAACAATTCAGTAGTTTTTGTGTTTTGATGTTTGCAAATGATTACCTTTAAATCCAGTGATATTGAAAAAAGAGGGTGTTATTCAATTTTGTCTTTGAATTGTAATTGTTTATTCAAATGTTCTGTACCCCAACAACATGGTGAATGGCATACTACAATGGGATTACAAATAAACATAACTATCCCTATATTGTGCAACGGTAACTTATTATCGGTTAAAGATATCAAAGTCCAAAGGTCGAGTATTCGAAAAACAGCTAGGCAATGACACGTAGTCCTCAAACGAATTAAATGATTCACGATTATGACAAAAAGTGTTGCATTCCAAATCACAAACTCACTTCACCTTTCACCTTTTGCGTAGGACTTTCGCCATTATTTAAAATTACCTCAAGACCCCGCGCATTCTTTCAACTCAAAATTTGGAAAAGTTATTCCAGTGCATTATCTGGATCATTCTATGGGAAAAGTTAAAGCTATAGGTATCTGAAAGAAATCTTACAATACCGAGAATGGGTTTGGAAAGATTCGATTGTAAGACCACCGTGGACTATATATGGGTGGTAGGATGTCAATTGGAGCCCCCATTTTCAACTATAAACTTAGCATTTCAAGGTAATATACATTTGCAAAAAAGAAACTGAATTATTATGAAATACATTACTTGACTGTAAACATTATAGTCTCAAGCATCATGTGAAATCATGGCACCTGGTGTGCTGTCATTTTCAAGAAAAGTATATTTTTAAAATCAATTTCTAACTATGGTCGGCCAACCATCATTGGAAAAAACTGACTATTTTCAAATGCTGCCCCCAATTTACCAACTTCAGTTAATCCACATTTTGTTTGGCAATTGGATGAATGGGTGCAAGCCAGCTAGTCTAGTTCCCCGACCTGATAATTCCCTGACGTCTATAAATTGCTCCGTCTTGTCTGAAGTAGGGTCAGGGAACCAGACTACATGAACAACATTTTTTACTTTTCCAGCATCTGTATGCATACGAAACTTCATTTAAACAGGTCAGTGTTACAGTATTTGCTATACAAATCCCCAAATCCATTCATTTCTGAAAATTACAGCAAAAGCAAATGTTGTGTACATGTACTACCTTTAAAGATTTTCAAAAAATGAGAACAAATTAGGTTTTGTTGAATCTTCGTCATACGTGTACCCCTTGCATCCTTTCCCTTTATACTGTGTCCCGCAAGAGCGCCAGATTGCACATAACTGAAGAATATACACGCTAATGGGCGCCGATCCCGGGGGGACGGGTGTGCACGTCCGGGGGAGGGGACGGTTATGGCAGTGTCTCGCAATAAATTCCCCTTGCCATATACATTTTATGGGTCATTGGCTTTTACACGCACGCACCAGAATACACAAAGATCAGCACACATTTTCAACAATTTCTCAGATTACAAAACACTTAACAATTGTTGTTGGTTGTGTGCTTTTTCCTCCGTCCCCCCATCTTGACAATAAATCGCCGCCGCTGTTGACCCTCCAAATCAAATGTTGTTTACTAAAACTGGCTGGAACTGTCTTGTTTATTCAGTATCATAACGCCGTATTTGCGATTTGGTCAACGGTTAATTACATTAATAGAGTTTTCCGGATTTAGTGAATTGAATAGATTTTATACCTCAAGGTCTTTTTGTTTACGTGAATCAGGCTGTAGGCATATTGGCTAAGTGCTGTTCAAACATCACCGTGCTTTTATTTGGGCATTAAAGATCTAGAACAGGCCGATATAATCTCGTGGTCCAAAGGTTAATTGATATAAGGCTGTTGTTATCCTGTTATATCGCCAAAGAGGTGCGTTTTTCCACGAAGGGGAAGAATCTACCTTTTTTATGGAGATCTGGCTAAATAGTTTATTTCCCCGAGAAATATTATTTTCCGTTCGTTTCCATATCTGTGAGTATTTTCTTTGTCTTTGTTTCCAAACTGTAACATTTGAGTGGATGGAAACACATGTAACATTAATGCGGGTATTGGTTTTTTGTCAAGTTTACCCTCCCAACGTTTTTAATGCATAGGCCTATTGTATTCAAAATAATTATACTCAACAGTGCTGGGGAAACGAACCACTTTGTTTCCAAAAATAGTTTTACAAATTCAAAAATGATATTACAACATCACTGAGGAGATAATGGGGGACGCCACACCAATGAATCACGGCCAAACACAATATTTATAAAAGAGAGGAACAACTTTAATGAGATGGTTACGCGCAAGGTGAAAACAAGATGGCCGCGCCCATGTGGAAAAGTTACAGGACACATGGGGGCGCCATATTAACTGGCGCAAACTCTACTGACCAGCTCTCTTTTCGTTCCATTTTTGGGAAGGAATTCTAAACAGAGATGGCGGGTCCGGAGGATTCGGAGCAACCTGTAAGACTCCCGGCGACGATGACGAACCCCTCCCGGCTGTCATTGGTCAAGCCCATCTACTTTGCGGGAGTCCTCCAGCTTCTTCTTGCCCTGGGGATAGGCGTGATCGGGATGTTTGCCTCCTCAAAGAACTGCGTGCTCAGCATCACGTGGATTTATTTCTTCAATGCGATTTGGGTAAGAGTTTGCGGAGTCGGGGTAGAGTCAGAGACAAAAGTACGTGCCTACAGTGTAAGTTGACTGCGTGGTTTGAACTACCGTATGATCTCTAATTAGCGCATCGGCTGTTCGAGTTGAAGCCGCTGTCTGCCATATTAGTACTCCCAGTACTGTGGGTATGGCAACCTTATCACTGGATCTACACTGTCATCCTCGTTCTCCCGTCGGTCTGCCTAGTACACGACAATCACTACATTGGTGCGGAAACGATCCTATACGATGGAAGTGGTAAAATGGCCACTGCTTGCTTCAGTTTTTCGTACAGCGAGCAATGGCGAATGCGCTATCCAGTTTACATAGGGCCTGTTTGATTCACATAGATCCGGATCTCGATCGGTGATCTGTGTATTTAGTTCACACACCGGATCCCGCCTAATGGATGGAGCGAACCAGCGGTTGGATCATTGATCGAGATGCCCCTACTTTTTCCACTGGGGCGAAATTCCCACCCTCCCCACTTTTGGCACGGTTCCGTACAAGAAAACATAAAGGGCAGCAGCCGGCCAGCACCGGCGCTACTTTGGCCCCCCACTTTTAAAATTGTTCCGCCGCACCTGGGGTGAGGCTGATGATTACGGTGAGAAATAGGGATATAGGGTTGGGGTTTAGGGTAGGGGTTGGGATGAGGTTAAAGGTTATGTCATTGCCAAAATGTGTTAATTATAAAAGCGCAATGTTGCAATGCATCATGAGTAAAGAGTCGGATATTCACGGGAGTCGGATATTCATATGACATCGGAATTATCAGTCTACAGGCTAACACTCATTTATTACTGCTCGTTATAGTCGTAGCCTTGTTGCCATTTTGTGATTGGCTAGCGTGATTCTGTGTACATTGCTACGGGAGTTGCAAGACTGGGTCTCGGCATTTTCTACCTTTAACAAAAATCCTCCAAACTACGACTTAGAAAAACGAAATCTTTTAAGTTTACTCTAAACTGTTTTTAACAGAAATATAATTTAAAAAACACAAAAAAATAGTAAGTTTGACAATCGAACTCGCGATCCAAAATCCAAAAGCCATGCCACCAGAGAAGCTTGTCCAAATCGGCTTATTTTATTGTATTAAACGCTGGCACTATGCACACAGGAGGAACTGTATAGAGTACTGAAGTGATGACGTCAATCAATGCAATGTTTGGAACTAGAATACATTTTAAACTGCATGTGTTTGGAACCAGTTGCCGCGGCAACTGACGTAAGACTTCGGTACTCTATTGGGCAGTCATTTACTCTAATACGCCATTTTGTTTGGCCTTCAGTTCATCGTGTCGAGCTCCGTTGCACTTTCACCGACGAGGCGAGGTATCGTGGCATACGGCATGAGTCAGCTCAAAAGAACAGTGAGTTGAAGCGAATCCAACAAAGGTTTAACATGTAAAATTCTTGCACTAATATAAAAGCAACCTAGAGCAATTTAGAAGAATGATTGAAATTTAAGGGAATGGAAATTTTTTTAAAAGCAGTGTTCTAAACCGTCACTTAAAAAGAGAAAGAATAAATTCAACCGTATACAATCATTAAGAGTTCGACTTTTTTGTGATATTACCTTCAAGTTGCTGACATCAAACATCATACTTTTCTCGGTTTTGCTTTTGTTTCAAATCACATAATGTATTCTCACCAAGGTCGGTATGAAGTTTGACAAATGAAAACATAACTAACTAAGACAGGAATGCATACGATGAGGTTTGTAAGATACGCGAGCTTGTGCACCAAATTATGTCTACGGTGCTATACGCGCTTTCTTAAAGAGTGCCCTCAACGGCCACAGAGGATACATTATTTCGCATTTCTATTTTTGCTCTTCTTCATTTTTCATGTCAGATGAAATGGTATCGGGTGATGTGTGTCGTTGGTCTTCTACTGACCTTTGGCTTCATGACGGTGGAGTTGATCGGGCTTCTCAAACAACCCGAACCAGAAACAAACGAGGTATGGGTCCAGGGATTGTCTCTCATTTGATGATCATTATTAGGGGAAAAAAACATGTTTAGCATCTCTGTTCGTTTCCTGTTTTGGATGCCTCATATTTTCTTATCTTATTCCTTTCTACGGGAACAAATTTGAAAGTACCACATGTTTAAAATACAGCACACTGATGACGGAAATAAACATAGCAAATTTGACCACTACTTCCAATCAATCTATCATGAATTCGTGAAAATGAATTCAACTGCTGCAAACTGCTGACTGAATTGACCCGAAATATACTCTCTTAATGTAAAAGAGTGAAAAACTCACTCTCCAAAAGAGTGAATCCCTTATCAAACCACTCCAAAAGAGTGAATCTCTAATAAAAACCACTCAAAAAGAGTGAAAATCACTCAAAAGAAGTGAAAAACCACTCCAAAAGAGTGAAATTTCCACTCTTTCGAAGAGCCATATAAGGGACAACTCTAAAAAGGAGTTGTCCCTTATATGGCTCCGCGAAAGAGTGGAAATTTCACTCCTTTTGAGTGGTTTTCACTTTTTTCGAGTGGTTTTTATAAGAGATTCACTCTTTTGGAGTGGTTTGAGAAGGGATTCACTCTTTTGGAGAGTGAGATTTTCACTCTTTTACATTAAGAGAGTACAAATAAACAAAATTAGCTGGTCTGACGTTTCGAACTTTCAAATTGCTATAATCATAGGTAAAGAGAAAGAGTCCGTCGCTAGACTAGTGTCATGGTATCAAAACGTTCACGTAAAAAGTACCGTTATTAAAGACAATGATCGTGGAATCGCGAGAATTGCACGTCCTATTCACTGATTTGTAATAATAATCTTCCATTCATTCACACAGTTATATATATTTTTCGGTAACATGGCCACCTTCCCCTGATGGTATTTTACAGGTGGGATGGAATTGCATGACGATGCACCTGATTATCCTGGTCGTGGACTTCGTGTCTCTACTCGTGACCATTGGGGGCATTGTGGTATCTACTAGGGTCATTGTCACCTTCGACAGGATGCAAAGACAGGTATTAATACGTAAAACGTAAACGTAACGTAAATACGTTAAACCCAGCGATACAATTACGTCTCTAATGCGAAAGACCAATGACAATTAGTTTTCTTGGAATTTATATTTTATGACAAAATAACATGCAGTTGCAAATGTCTTTGTCAGTTATTGAATTTAGTTTCCTATTTGATATGTACTTTAGGCAACGGACCTTGGATTTTAAACATTTCAATTTTGTTTTGTAGCATGTGACACTGAACATGGAAGTTAGTCAAATAGGACCTCAGAAAAACGTCATGGTCGTCGGCTTGCCCCATCCCTAAAGAAAATACAACAGTTCTTGGCCTGTTATTTTGTTTAACTCGCTCATATTTTTTTTCAAAGGGAACAAAGAAAACCTACAGAAGCGGGATTCGAACCTGTGGCCTCCGCTCATATTTGAATATTTTGAGAGAGGCCATGGGTTACAGTGGCGCTAGTCCGAGATTTCCTTGTAGATTGAGTCGTGAACGAAATGCTTGAAAACAACTGAAAAAATATTTTGGAGTAGCATTTACCACCCTTTCTTATCCCACCCAGCCCCTCTTTGTTCTGCAACCTGCTTGCCAGGAAAAATAAATGACATGTGTGTATCTTAGTGTTCAAAGTGCATTTAAAGCCCCCTCTTTTGTGTTAGTCATTGTGTTCCCGGAATCTCAGGAATTCCTTTCAGATATCCGGTTGGGGTGGGGGTGTTTGCTAACAATAGTCTGGAGTGTGTATAGGGTAAAGGGACAAGAAGGGGTACCCCTTGGTCCTATATCTTTCTGGGTGGATCAAAGTTAATGGTCATGTCACGAGTCCTGGTGATTTTGAGCTACGACAACACCATGTAAACTTCTCCGGTTTTATGTCAAATTTACTCGACTTGTGGTTCAATTTCCTTGATCAGTCCCCCGTTTTGCATTTTGTAACGTAAATAATACTTTGTTCGTTTTAGGGGTTCCCTGACACCTTTTCAGCACAAACAAGTACGGTGTCCGGAAACCTGGGCCATACAAACTTAGGCATGACATCGGGTAAGAGTTATTACAACCTAGAACAATTACAGGAAAAATCTAATTAATAAAAAAACAGGCTGCTTACAAGTTTTAATTTCATTTTGTACCTTGTATCTCGGCACTCTCCGTCCACTGCAGTCCACAGCGCCCTCTGTCAGACTCACTGATATCTATATAAACTGGATAGCTCATTGGCCATTGCGCGCTGTACAAGCAACTGAAGCTAGCACCCGCCATATTACCACTCCCAATTTACCATTGATCGCTATGACATTGGCGGCTACCGGACCTAATATTCATCAGAAATAGTCCGAATATTTTGGTCTGGGAACCAGACTAAGGATTATTGTGTTATTAAAGCACAATTGTGATGCAATGCATCATGGGTAAAGAGTCGGATATTCATGTGACACCGGGACGGACCAGAGAGTGGTGGTGGTGGGGGGGGGGGGGGGGGGGGTGGAGGGAGGGGGGGGATCCTCTCTGCAAAAGCATCAATGAAGAAATCGTGGTGCATACGTATAGCATTCCAGATTTAAATGCACTCATACACCTATTTCACAATATGACGGATTAGCAGCTCAGATAAACTGATCTCCAGTTCCAACGAAATGCACATGCATCGGTTGATGACATAAAGACATGTAGGCATTTTGTTAGCGTTAATAGTCATTCAGACAACAGAGAGCGCGCAGCGAGGTTTATATGTACAAGAAAACGATTTCACTTGTTTCTATAGCCTAAACTTTAAAGTTAGTAACAAAATTTGCTTTTGCTGTCATTCTCAGAAATGAATGAATTTGGGGTTTCGTATTTTCAATTTATAGCAAATACTGTAACACTCACCTGTTTAAAGTTTTGTGTGCATAGGTGCTGGGAAAACAAAGAGAAAAAAAAGGGCTGTTCTTGTAGTCTGGTTCCCTGACCCTACTTCAGATAAAACGGAGCAATTTATAGACGTCAGGCAATTATCAGGTCAGGGAACTATTATTACCTGGCTTGCACCCATCTTTTCCAACCATCGTCGGCCGACCATTGCAGCAATTGTATACACAAATTCCACATTTCTTGAAAATGGCAGCACACCAAGTGCCATGATTTCACAGGATGCTTGAGACTAGTATTTACTTACAGTCAAGTAAGGTATTTCATAACAATTCAGTATTGTTTTTGATGTTGCAAATGTTGTGTATTTACCTTTAAACTTAAGGGAGAGGGCGTCAAGCGTGACTGTCAGTCATAGAGTTATACACTTACTTTTGTTTTTGCTGTGTTGTATTACAGACGTGTTCGCATTGCCAGCATACTCACTGGATGCTGATCTCCCGCCAACGTACGATGACGTCGTATCGGGGAAAGCAGATACGTTGGAGTACCCCGTGAGAGATGAGAGCGGGCCAGACACGAGCCATTCGTAACAGAGATATCTCCTGCCTCCCAAAAAGTGACCGAACACTTAACTTTCAATTGGTGGTCTTCAGTTGGTTGCTGTGGTCCCATGGACGATCGACTGTGTGGAGAATTGATGTTCACTTTGTCGTGCGATAGGGGAAGGAGATTGTTGTGGCATCTAGAAAATGAGTCCTCTAGAACGCTGACACGTAGAGAATGTTTCCTTGAGTCTTTCTGTATATACACATTAACGTTGTAGTT
This sequence comes from Hippasteria phrygiana, assembly GCA_037893225.1. Classification (NCBI taxonomy): domain Eukaryota; kingdom Metazoa; phylum Echinodermata; class Asteroidea; order Valvatida; family Goniasteridae; genus Hippasteria; species Hippasteria phrygiana. The sequence goes on along the minus strand of JAZGUH010000362.1, from coordinate 239,937 downwards.
GAATGAAGACTTCTGCTTGTCGATGTCATTCTCGATCCGGAAGTGCAACACCACGAATGCAAACGAACGCATGCATGCAGCTTCATGTGCTATCCACAGAGCTCCAGGTTATTCGGACCCGGAAGTTTACTTATTAAGAGGGAAAAACGGGCAATGTGCGTAATAATAATATGCAGTAGAGGATCGTTTGAACCCCTCACCCTACATGTAACGACCAGCTTGTCGATTGAGTGCTAAACCTAGTTTGCGGGGGGGGGGGGGGGGGGGGGGGGAATGTTGGGGTTGTTTTTCGTTCTACATCTTGGTACAGCTAAACTTTGTGGTTTTTATTGATATCAGTTGATATGTGAAGAATCTGTAGCATGCACATAATAAATGAAACTAATATTCTGTACAGACGACAGTCACCTATATCCAATCGTGTACATGATTTGTTTATACTGCCTGTGCAAAATGAATTGTATAATTCTTGCAAATAGGTCGTTGTTGTGATTGGTTGGGGACATAAAATGAAGCTGTTCACGCAGTTTCATAATTTATGTAGGGAATTCACAGCCGCTTGATTTGACAAATCAACGAAACAATTTGGATCATATTTATCATCACAGTGCATGTATATCCGACTTCACTATAACTCTGATGTTCAGTTACTCTAGAATTTTGTTCCTATCATTTTGTTACTTAGTTTGTATTGATAACGTAACGTTGGGTCAATATCAATCGCATTAGAGCTTTATTACATATCCCTGTTCTTCGTTGTGGATTGATCACGTCTTACCAGTATTTTTGTCTTCATCGTCAATCCTGCCTCCAGTTAGCATTATTCAAAGTTTGCTACTTAAGTGTAAACTAATATATCAGGATTCTTGCAATAAATGTTGTCCTCTCAATCTGTGTACCTACAACTGGCTAAGTATTGTACCTCTTATCCGTTATATGTTCTGCAAACAATCGAGAACAGCATTATTGTTTCACTGATTCTGTTAACATTTTTACGTGGTTACGAGAAAACCTCGTCACATGTAAGTGCGCCCTCAAACAGTTTGCAAAATAATAGGCCTATACACAGCAAAAGAGATCCTCTCAATATTTATTTGGCGCGGTAGTACTTTATAAGATCTTAACATTTTGATGTGCTCATAAGTTAAGTCGAATGACCCTTGTGTCAAAATATAGATCAAAATTTCAATTTATTGATGCTTTGTGGAGATTTGGTTGTTAGCATCGTTTCAGTATACCTTGCCTTTCTATATTTGAATACAGCCAAAAAGAAAACGAAGGCGCGAAGCCACCAAGGCGAAAGTATGAAAGCGAGGATCCCAGTGCTAAGTAAACAACTAATTACTATGCTGAACGTGCGCTGCGCTGCCATTTATGGCGTGATTCATTCATTCATGCATAAATGAATTTGTTGAATGGCATGTTTGTTAATAGCAATGAGACCCTCTGGCTCGACAGGGTCTGCCGCGCCATCGCCGTTCTGAATGGCATGGCACGGCACTGCTCTAAAGGCCGTGCTATTGCCGTGTTTCTGCCGCGCTCATTTCAATTAAGTTCGGCATGGTAGTAGTACGGCGTTTAGAGCGGGCCTTACTTATCTTTAAGTGGTGAAGTACTGGTCTTTTACGTCGATGAGGGCGCTATGTGGTCCTAGTTTCGACATAACATAGCACACACCGTCACTTCTTTGCGGTTTGATCTGCCTTTTTAAAAAGCTATTTTCGTTACGAAGAAAACAAAAAACACGGTCTATTTTTTGTGAAATGTCTCACTGGAAGTCTCAAATTTTATGTATGTTAGCATTAGCAAGTCAATAAACAATTATTTTTCAGGGTGATATGCCCCACTAAGCACGGACAGCTTCAAGGATATCGGACAATAACACGAGGGATACACAGTGAAGATCAACGCCATCTTTCTTAATGTATTGAATAACAAACGAATACTTCATTCAAACGACGCCATAAATGACATGAGATTACACACTTTAACAATAAACACGTATATATTTAACTATCGTTTTTCATAAATACTTTTCTATTGTTAGGTTACTCGTGGTTTTGCATGCATGTCCTATTTGGGGCCAAATTTGAGGCTACATTGCCTGATATCGATTTTTAGCCAAGACTTTTCATTTTTACGGAAAAGTAGCCACATTTTGATCTTATATCTTTAAAAAGGCAAAATATGAAAATCAACAGTTAAATATGAACGTGTTAATATTCTCTAATTTGCAGTAATAACTCATAAAATGTGGGCTACCATAATTAGACGATAATAATACTTAAGTAATTTTCTAAAATATTGTGACATTCCAGTTGAAATAACAGATAGCACTGAATTTGGTTTCAAACAGATCTTAAACGTTGGGTCATTCGATATTGTCAAAGGTAGTAAAATAAAGGTATTTGGAAGATATATACAACTATCGTGTAATACTGGAGCTTTGAAAAGAAAATTGTAAAAGAACAATCATGACACATTTTTTTTATTTTTTATAGTGTATAGTGTGTGTATAGTCACACACACATTTATTTTTTCATGTTGGCATACAATTCAAATACATGTAAGTTGATAATTAATAATTCATGAAGTTAATCATCCATACATTTAATTGGTAGTTTTAATTAAATTAGTAATCTAATATAACAATATAACAAGTATCATACACTGCAATACCAACATGTAGGAAGAGCGAAGCAAGCTTTTATGCTCTCCCTGTGAGGACAGAGGACAAATATATATTTCTACAAACGTGGGACGAGGAGACAAATATTATGAGACCAAACTGAAGTGACAGTATATGTAAAATGATACACAAATTATTACTGGTAACAATATTCTACTGACAAGGGACAAGAAGACGGAACTTGACTTAAATAGTATATAATGATAGAAATGATCTTTTCTAGGTAAATAAACGAATTGATAATTTAAGCTATGTAATATGGACTAATATTGACTTAGTACATTATCTTTAAATTCCTTTGCAAACACTTTCAAACTAGTGGTGTTCTTAACTTTTCTGTCTAGTTTATTCCAAAGGAGAGCACCCCGAGTAATTAAGCTTTGTTTTGCAAGTGATGTTCTATGGTAATTTATATAAAGATCACCTTTTGATGCACCACGAGTACTGTAGGAATGAACCGATGAAGACATGGTGAAGAGGTTACAGAAATTTGAAGGCAGCATACGATGGTTGTACTTATACATAAATTTACCTATGTTAAGACTGTATAAATCATTAAACTTAAGTACTCTCAGCTTTGAGAACAAAGGAGAGGTATGTGCCAGATAATTGGACTTCGTTATTATTCTGACTGCTTTTTTTGCAGAAGAAAAAGTTTCTGACACTGAGTGCTCGAGCTGCCCCATGAAAGAATTCCGTAATTTAAATATGATAAAATAAGGGAATTATAAATTGTTAAAAGAATTTCTGAGGGCAGGAAAAACTTCAACCTATTCATAACACCAATGTTTTTCGATATTTTGTTGGACAGTGTTTCTATCTGCTTGTTCCACGTTAGGTTTTCATCAATATGTATTCCAAGAAATTTAGTGTTTTTGACTTGATTAAGGATTTCTCCATTCATAGTGACTGGGTTTCTGCACACATATTTATTTTGTTTACTACTAAATATGATATAATTTGTTTTTGATAAGTTGACCGATAGCTCATTACATAAAAGCCATGTATTTACTTTAACAAGTTCTTGGTTTATTGTCGCTACAGCAACATTAGCGTCATGGTGGTTATAAAGTAAATTTGTGTCGTCAGCAAAGAGGCAAAATGAAATCAAATTACTTGACTTGCAGATATCGTTCATATAAATGATGAACAGCAATGGCCCCAGAACAGATCCCTGAGGAACTCCGCATGATATTACATCTTGCATTGAATTTGTGTTGTTATATGTTACAAACTGCAATCTGTTCGTCAGGTAACTTCGAAACCACTGCAACGCTACACCACGAACACCAATGTATGCTAACTTATGTATTAAAATATTATGATTGACAGTATCAAATGCTTTTGACAAGTCTAAGAATATGCCAATGGAGATTTGTTTATTTTCTATAGCATTGACAATTTGATTTAATACACTTATTATTGCTAATTCAGTAGAACGTTTACTTCTGAAACCATACTGTGAATTCGATAGTAATCCATATTTTTGGATGAAGCATAGTAGTCGACCATGAATTAACTTTTCAAAAACTTTAGAGAACACAGGTAAAATGGAGATTGGTCTGTAATTACTGATATCGTGTTGATTACCCTTTTTGAATATAGGTACTACCTTACCTTTTTTCAGTTTGTTTGGGAAAACCCCTGTTGTAATGGATTCATTAAAGATTAGGGCTAGTGGTTTGAGTAAAGCACTCTTCGCTTCTTTAATAATAAATGATGATATACCATCCCATCCTGGGGCTTTATCAGAGGCAAGATTACAGATAACGGAGGATATTTCGTCTTCAGTGATTGGCTTTAGAAATAGAGAATGTGGGCATCTGTCATCAAGAAACGATTCAAAGCCTTGATCACACGTTTGCAGCTCACTTGCAATGCTATTACCAATATTAACAAAATATTTATTAAAAGTGTTCGATATATCAAGGTCGTTGTTTTCTTTTTTTTCACCATCTTTAATAAAGTAAGTTGGAACTGATGTGTTTTTAGATTTACATAATAATGAATTAATGAGTTTCCAAGTACCTTTATGGTTATTTTTTCTTTATTAAACTGAGTTTCTAAGTTCTCCTTTTTTGCGCTTCGTATTACTTTTGTGAGGTTGTTTCTATATTGTACATACACCCTTTTGTTTTCTAATGTGGGTCTTTTGAGATACTTTTTTATACATGTGATTCTTTCGTCTGATGGAATTATAAATTCCCTTAGTTATCCATGGTGATTTATTTTTTTTAAAGTAGATTCATTATAACATAGAGGAAAATCCCTTTCATAGAAGTTGATAAAAATGTCTAAGAACGTATTATAGCTATCATCAACATTATCTGAAAACAGAATGTGATCCCAGTCAATACCGTTAAGATCCTGAATAAAACGTTGGATGTTAGTTATTTTGAAGTCTCGTTTAGGTTTGTTTAGTTTGTTTGTACCTGTTTCTTTACACTGATCGATCGTCATAAACACTGGTAAGTGGTCACTAATATCAGTTAGTAATATTCCTGAATTATGATTAAGCATATCATTAGTAAAGATGTTATCTATTAGCGTTGCGCTTTCACTTGTAATTCTTGTAGGTTTATTGATTAGAGGATATATATATATATGATTATATACTGATAAATGAATTTGTCGACAAAGATTACGCTCTATGGGCAAACAATTTAGCACTGACAAAGAAACAACACCATAACGACAACACAAAAAACTCCGACACCGTGAATCCGACATTACGCTTCGCATTGCCCAACATTATATCGAATGGCTTGAGGTTTTTCCGTCGCTTTAAAAAATATGTAATTTGGACCTTTTTTTTTTCATTTGGGCTTTATCAAAACAAATATTGGTTAGACCTGCATAGAGAAAAAGTCTTCAGCATCATTGCTGATTTGTAATTAAAAGAAAATCAAAGATTTTGTTTTTTAATCTTCACTTTTCCCTGAGTAAAATGACTAAATATTTTGTGCGTCTGCTGTTTTACTGGAGTGCTGCTACAAGAACACTGTTATAGAAGAAGCAGGGATTCATTCGAGTCCATCACAAGTCCCTGCAAGTCCATCACAAGTCCCTGCAAGTCCCTCACAAGTCCCTGCAAGTCCATCCCAAACCCTCCAGTCCTAATTCTAATCACAAGCTATTCAAATGAGCTTTGACAAAGCACGGTCATTGTTCATCCAGTTACTTGTGACCAGCTTTATGAAAGGACTTCTGACTGGACTTGCGAAAGGACTGTCTTGTGAAAGGACTTGCAGGGACTCGACTACAACTCCGTTTTGTACATGCCATCTGTAAAGGGGCCAATTAAGCTAACCCTAGCATTTTTTCAGGATTATTTCTAAACACCCTACTCATCAACACTAGGTAAACACACATTCTCTGGAATTGTAGGAGGAGGGTGAACAATCACCTTAAACTTGGGTTAACTTTTTTAAACCACCCTGTATTGAAGGTAGCGCTACATACTAGCCCAGGTTGGACTCCTATCTCCATTACAATGAAGTAAGGACGTCCAACCTGGGTTACACTACATACTAAAAGTAAAACGATGGCATAAGCTTTCGTAGTAGCTACAGCTCCTTCATCATAGGCCTATATGCAATGTTTGAACTTTTCTCCCAGACAATATAGAGTACCGAAGTGATGACGTCAATCAATGCAATGTTTGGAACCAGAATACATTCGAAAGTGCATGTGTTTGGAACCAGTTGCCGCGGCAACTGACGTCAGACTTCGGTACTCTATATTAACTCCAACTTAGGTTATCTCTCTTCATTGCAACTTGATGAAATAGAGTACCGAAGTCTGACGTCAGTTGCCGCGGCAACTGGTTCCAAACACATGCAGTTTAGAATGTATTCTGGTTCCAAACATTGCATTGATTGACGTCATCACTTCGGTACTCTATAGCTGTAGCTCGAAAGCTTCTGCCATAATTTAAATTTTAGTTGGTGATTAAACTGCACGGTTCGATCTTGATTGACACCCTAGCAACAGCGCTACCAGATGTCAGGAAACATCTTGAACATTTCGAATAGTGAGAGAGATTCGAAAGCCCACGCCTCATTTCTAGTCCGAAAAGGAAATTACACGGTTCAGAGGCACTAATGTTTGCATGAAATATTTTTAAGAAGGCTGTTCAATTTGTGTGAGTTTACAGGTTAATATCAGTCGCGTTTACAGGGACACAACACAGAACACAAACCACAAATCTAACCGCCTCCCTGGCACCACAGTTCACATATATACGAGTATTAGAATGGGCAATATAGTAACATCAATAAGTAGCATTTTGGGGGTATATATAAAACCCTTTTTGCTCTCTGTGCAATGAAGGGCCAGACTCGCTAAATATGATTATACAGTTATTATCTACACGTTACGGATCGCCTTTAGTTAAAGCAAGTGATTTAAATATATATATTTTTATGTACACATTTAATGACAATCAAACATGCATTCTATATACAGACACGCCTACAATTGTACTCATGATGCTTACTATAATTTTTTTTTTTAAATCACCTTTTTAATATTAATGCCTTCAGTCTTGTAAATTGTACGTAAATTGTTTTAAAAAAATAAAACCTTCAAAACTGTACCACTAAAATTACATAATTTAAAACTATTTGAAAAAGTTACAGGAGTACCGGGAAACTACGCCATTTTGTTTTCAGAGCAAAAGCTCCAATGTTATTAAATTTGGATAACAATACTTGCCCTCACCGAGGGCGCCCTGTACATTGTCTCAATTGCCACAACTCTGTCCATGGCTTGCTCAGGTTTGACCCAGAGCCAGAGATGTAGTCGAGTCCATCACAAGTCCCTGCAAGTCCCTGCAAGTCCCTGCAAGTCCATCACAAGGCCTCCAGTCATAATCCAAATCACAAGCTATTCAAATGAGCTTTGACAAAAGGCATTCCTTGGTCATTGTTCATCCAGTTACTTGTGACTGGCTTTATGAAAGGACTTCTGACTGGGCTTGCGAAAGGACTTGTGAAAGGACTTGTGAAAGGACTTGCAGGGACTCGACTCCAACTCTGACCAGAGCCGTAGATAGAGTTGTGACATGAGGGGTCCCAAAACTTTGGACCAAACATGGCGGTTTATGCATCAGTGCACATGAATAATTGGTAAACAAAAGCCGCACGCTCCATTGTACACATAACGAGCGGCCACCTTTGGGCCAAAGTTAGAAGTCGCAACCCTATCTACCATTTGAAGCAAGATATGGGACAGAGGGACCCCCCCCCCCCCCCCCCCCCCCTTGTGTTAGTCCGATTGTGTTCCCGGAATCTTAGGAATTTCTTACAGATATACGGGGGGAATGTGTTAGGTAACAATAGTCTGGAGTGTGTGTGTATATAGGGTATAGGGACAAAGGGGGGGGGGGGGGACCCCTCTGCCCCATATCGTGCTGGGTAAAGTGTATAGGGTATAGGGACAAGAGGTTGGTACCCCTTGGTCCCATATCTTGCTGGACATACTCTCTGCGGGCTCCAGTTTTACCGTGTAGCGCCCTCTATTTCCTAGCTACTAATGCAAATTAGAAAGTTTACAATCTAAATAGCGCCCCTCGAAATCACTGTGTTGATCTTTCCCCACAGTTTTATTACATTATTTATAATTATATTTTTTGGGTACAATTTAATGCAATATTGAACGCTGATTAGACACTTTCTTCATTTGTCCCATGTGCGGGATTTACATGAATTTTCTTTTAAATTGAATTTACAGTTTGATAAAATTAATGGTTGAGTAAATTAATGGTTGACGCACTGTCCGGAAGATAGGATAAGAGAATACAATCCAGAATTTATCCACATTTTGCAATGACAACATTGGGAGATTCGTTTCAATCTGAAAGATGATACCAGTACCAACCATCCTGGTAAATATTTCCATCTGAAATGGTCTCATTTCGAGGAAATTGCATCTGCAGACCTTTAAATACGCCATGGCCGAAATAAGCACGTTTAACTTATACACGCACACTTTTTTCAGACCAAAAAATATAAACACTGCTTTTAACTGTTTGTCAGTTCTACCAATATTTAATATTACAACAAGCGTTTAAACTTCTTCCGGTTTACACTTGATGTATGCACCCATCCAAAGAGACACGATCGATGAAAAAAGCACATTAACCCTAGCCCCCTGGGGTGCATGCACAATCATATTAAACTTGGAGGATTTAGGTGTGTTAGGATTATTGACATGGTTGGGATGTTTAATTTGAAAATATTGCAAATCCTAATTTAGTTTATCTTCACAGCCGAAGGCAGACGAATGAGTGTAAACACACGGCTTATATTAACTCCACTTAATTACTTCACGAATTCCAAGCTCGGTGGGAGATGCTTTCAATGTGGAATACGAAAAACTGCCATTTACTGCAGATGCCAAAGTCTGGTTATACTTGTACAACTTTGGCATGATGTAATTGGGTCTTGCACAACGCGTGGGTACACTCATTCCGCGAATAGTTATATTAAAGGTAATTCGTAAACATCAACAAGCAAAACTACTGAATTATTATGAAATGCCTTACATGACTGTAATTAAATATAAATACCCTCAATCATCCTGTGAAATCATGGCACCTAATGTGCTGTCGTTTTCAAGATTTGTTTTTTAACAATTTCCAGCGATGGTCGGCCGACAATATTAAAACATTCGTCAAACACTGTAGATTCAATTCTACCATTTGAATTTTCTGCAACCCTTGAGATTTGTTCAATCTTCCTGGTGCGACTGGCGCATATACTGATTCTTTGAAAATCATGGAGCCTTACGCAAACAGGCGCAGATATTGCTTATTAATGCTTATTTTTAATTATGCAACGACAATATTTTGTACTCTCGGCGGGAGTACGGGGATTTACTATACGTTCTTTCACCAGATTATATAAAGATAGAGATCAGGACAGCACCGTTGTTTTGTGAAGGACTGGTTAAAAGTAGCATACAGCATATGCAAACATAAAAAATAAAAAAAACTACTGAATTATTACGAAATACCGCACTAAAGTAAATAGCAGTCTTCAAGCATCCTGTGAAATCATGGTGTGCTGTCGTTTTCAAGAAAAGTGGAAATTTATATCGTTTTTCAACGATTGTCGTCTGGCAATCGTTGGAAATAGTAAAGTTCCCCGACCTGACAATTCCCTGACGTCTATAAATTGCTCTGTTTTGTCTGAAGTAGGGTCAGGTAACCAGATTACTTGAACAGATTTGTTTCTCTCTGTTTTCCCAGCATCTATACACACAGAACTTTAAACAGGTCGGCGGTGTTATACAGTATTTGCTAGCACGCTGTAGAATACTAATCCCCAAATCCATTTATTTCTGAAAATTACAGCAAAAGCGGGGGAGGGGTGGGACTGTACTTTTTAATCCTCGGCACAAACAATGGAGGATGACCATAACATCAATTTCTTTTTCGGGATAATTCTGTTGTTTTTTGATAATTTTACGGCCCTGTCTATTTATTTATTCATTATTTATCGTGGGAAATCTGATCGGTACATCAGCATGTTATTCCTCGGGGGGCCCAGTTCGAACGGGGGCAAGAACCACTACACTATAATCTGGCCGTCCTAAATCTGAGAGAAGACGACGAAGAAATTTCAGGAAAACCGCAGAACAATGATATACGTATAGGGAAACACCCCCCCCCCCCCCCACACACACACACACACACACATATACAGTCATGTAAACGGGTGCAATCGTGGACCTCCCATTGTTCCTCTTTTGTTTATACTCTAACTTTTTCGGAAGGCCTCCCATTGGTTTTGTACACGATTTCCAATCGTGGACGTTAGGTCAAACGTGGACCCCTTTGTCTACACCCGAATTCTTTTGTCCTAGGTCCACGATTGTCGGCATATACAAACTCACACACACACACACAGTCATGTAAACGGGTGCAATCGTGGACCTCCCATTGTTCCTCTTTTGTTTATACTCTAACTTTTTCGGAAGGCCTCCCATTGGTTTTGTACACGATTTTCAATCGTGGACGTTAGGTCAAACGTGGACCCCTTTGTCTGCGCCCGAATTCTTTTGTCCTAGGTCCACGATTGCCGGCATATACAAACTCACACCCACACACACACACTCACACAATCAGGTAGACACTTTCTCACCGTTGGTGACGCCATTTAACCTCAGTTTTATTCTTACCATATGCAAAATGCTTTGCAACTTCAGGCATGTATAGGCCCCTACAAGCAACAACAAAAAGAAAAAACCAAACCCCCCCCCCCTGGATCTGCGCCTGGAAGGGGATATTTAGACAAAACAAGATCCACAAGGTGTTATGGGGAAGCCTTGCCTTGTGTGCACAGGTGAGGGGCGTGCATATACGCATCAGTAACAACGGAAGGAAGTAAGCGGCGAAACAGAAACAGCTGCGAGTCCAGGGTCTGACAAATTCTGACCCCAAAACACGACACGATGGAGTGAATCGATCATTTGTTTTAGGAAATAATGTGGAATTTTCGGACAAAACTGCACGAACCATCTGGAAATCTATCACTAGAATCGGCCCTGCGACCCAGTATAATATCGCATTAATCACAAGATACAAGTTTCCTTACTGAATGGCGAGACCCGATTAGCCAGGTTGGCATTTTGGCTTTAGTATCTCACGTCTCTATTAAATTGGAAACGTGGAAATTGCTCTCAACATGGAGGAAGTGATCTGATGCTTCAAGGGCTCTATTTTACCTAGCTGCTCAGCACATACAAAAATACTTAGCACAAAAGTCTTGCATGGAAAAAAAGAAAAGGTTACCAGCCTAAATGTCGTATGATTTTTACGCTTAGCAAACAATGACTGAATACCAGTCACAAACAACACCAAGACGGACTTTTCATGCTAAGCAGATGTCTGTGCCGTGCAGCTCCATGAAATTAAATAATCACTAAAGCTATAATGATATCGATTATTATGAGCGTCAAAACTCTTACCGCCAAAGGAAAAACGCTGTCACAAAATACTCCAACACAGAGAGACACTCTGGGACAGACCAGATGCACGAGATATACAATGCCTCTTTCTAAAGGACTTGAACATAAATGATACATGATCTTGATACAATCTTAATTATAGCAGAAGTTGAATTGGCTGTAGTGCGGTAGTTATATATTAACTTGTCTGATTCTTTGACTTACTGGGCCTGTTTGTTTCACACAGATCGGGAGGTGATCCAGAGCCGAACGAAAACAAACAGGATCGCGAATCCCTCTCGCTATATGTTGCATGCTGGGATAATTTGTATTACACGACAATGTCGTCTGCTTCAGATTCTCTAGGGCTATTTTTATGATAAACTATCTAGTATTTCCAGAAAAGTAAATAAATCGTATATACATAGCTTTAATAACAAAAATACACTGTAAAAGAATTATGAGTAAATACTGTCACAATAGCTCGTTAAATGCTTCAAATCTACGAAAAAATACCGCCACTTTTCTCTGTCCGTCTCGCACGTCGCCATCTCGGATCTTGCGAACCCACCTCGCGAGCAGGATCACTAAAAACGTGATCCGGAGCAGCTTTCGACGCTCCGGATCACTGATCGCGCTCCGGATCTGCGTGAAACAAACACGCCCACAGTAAAGTACAGTAAAACTTACCTACCCAACACACATCCTTACTGAGAGTTGCTCGAATCAGTTAGTAATAAGGATCCAAAAGAGCAACTCTGGATGCAAGTGAGCTGTGGTAAAAAAGGACAGTTTCTCAAAAAAAGGAAATAAGTTTTAACTAAATATTTTTTTGGAAAGATCGTACCAGTAGCAATCCTCTTAAGAATTCTTTCCATCTGAAATGCTGTCATCTTCGAGAGAATAACATCAGAGGCCTCCAAAAACGCCATGGCTTCTTTTAGTTTCAAAACAGTTGTTCACTATTTTTCTCACGTCTTGTATGGCAGATAAAGCTGGACCTTTTCACATGTTTGTTAACCCCTTGCCACCGGTTGACACAAATACGTGCAGATTGAAATTTCCACCTGGCCGGTTGACACAAATAGAGGCAAATTTTTTGCATTTTCAATCCATTATTGGGGTAATGTGTACGTTATGCTTGGCTGCACAAGCCTCTTGTTTCCGTTTCGCTTGGCTGCATAACCCGGCCTGCTGGTGCCACGGCGCCACCCGGTGGCAAGGGGTTTTAATACATACACCGAATCGCACAGGCTAAGTATGAACACTGCCTGCAAAAACGCTGTCAGCTCTGCCAATGTTATCACACCTTTAAAATGTATTTGCAGCTGTCGGTGACCGATAGCATGTGGTTTCACCTCTCCACAATAAAGGAAAAATAATTTCATGAGAACCTGTCGCAGCCTGTTTCTCATTGGATTATAGTTCAGGCCTGATTTCATAGCGCTGCTTAACGGTAAGCAGAAAAGTTGTGCTAATAGCAGGAAAATTTGCTTAAGCATTAGCGTATGGAGGAATCCCACAACAACGAGTTAGCGCCGATCTGCGCACTACCGCGTTTGAAAAGCGAGGATCTCAATGTCACAGTAAACAACTTTATGCTGATCGTGCGCCTGCGCTTCCTTTTATGGCCTGATTAATTCATGCATGAATGAATGAATGTGCTGAAAAGCGTTGTTTTGTTAAGTGAGCTCAGGCAAATTTGTAAAGGCCAGTTACAATACCTTTATGTTACGTTTGTTTTTTAATTCAATCGACAAAAGCAACTGAACTTTAATTTGTTTACTAACAATTCACTCTCATTTCACAAATCCCATTTCACGCCCAAGAGGTACCAGAAACGTGATGCTTGAGGCCTCGGGATGACACAAATGAGGGCATGTGCACACCTGAATCACCTCAAGTACTGGGACAGATATTGCTAAACCCGCTGCCAATTCTTTTTTGGAGTGACCCGCCATATTCTAACCAGCCACAAGATCTTTTCTTGCCCTGAACTTTGTATGGTCACGCTGAAGCGCGTGAGGTACTTTGGTCAGATTAGGTGCGATGATGTATGTACCTCATGATGCTTTAAGTTACCTCATACATTAGATGCACTGGAAATTATGTTGTCCACCCATCCTCACCACTGCATCATCCGCATGAGGTACTGCGTGTGATAAATGTGATCTGGCCCCACGACACAGATGGAAAGTAGGAAAGGTTTAATATAGAGCTTATATTACTTTTTTTCCCAAGTACATGCAATAACTGGATGTATTGTGTGTTCTTGTAGGTGCTATAACCTTTTGAAGCTGTCAGAATCTTGGCCCCCATTGGTTCGAGAAAGCAAAGCTCAAAGTTAGTAAACTCTGCAGACTGAGTTCAAAACAGGAATCGCTCCCAGAGATTCCGAGACTGAATTTAGTTTTCAAACTTTGCGATGTGATGGAAAGGTACTTGCAGAATGTAAAAATGTGGAAATCCCAAAATCAACTTCTCAGTGAAAAGTTGCTGTTTCTCCTTGTTAAGACAGAGTGTCATAGTGTGGATTTTCCGCTCATACCGTGGTGCCAGGTCACTAAATATCTCAATTTGTTTGTTACCTCATGCACTTGAGCTTCACTTGTTTATGGTTCTTCAACCCGTACCTTCGAGGTGCAGCAACATTTTATGGTGTACTAAAATAGCACAGATCTAATTGCCACTGCTCGTCAGGCCTAGGAATTACTCCCGACGCTCTCAGATCAAGGGGAAGAATGTCGCTCAGTAATACTGCAATTGTGTGCATGGGGAGCTAATTCAAAATCAGCTTACTACTAAGAAGCAGCTAGGCCTAGTGATAACATACTTTGCTAACGGGAGACACGCACAACGACAGCTGTACTCACTAGAAGGTCCTGAGTCAAAAAAACACTAACATATGAACACCAATACACTCATACCGTAACTCTTTATACATGCGACATTTGGGAGACGTTTCCGCTGGTTCGCCTCGTCGTTCCTGTTAGCGTTGTCAGCCGCATGGTACCCTGCCCCCGCTGGAAACGCTGCCTGTTGCAGAGCGACCGGAAGAGGTAGCAGTGCTGACGATACGTGGAGCTCATGAAGAATATGATCCAGGGGTTCGTGCAGGAGTTCGTCAGCGCCATGAGGAATCCGATGATGCGCAGGTACTCTAAGTAGGAAGGGTGCGGCAGCAGGCTAACCTCGTAGACGGAGAGGTACGCCTTGACGTGAAGGTGGATGAAATACGGAAGCCAGAAGACCGCGAACAGCACCGTGATCAAGAGAACAATCCCGGCAAGTCGCTTGCGCAGCCGGCTCTGCTGCGCGTGGCTTTCGGTGTAGTCAAACTGCTCGACGCTGCGGTACAGCGAGTGCGCAATACGGATGTAGTAGAAGCTGACTATACCCAGCGGGAGAGCGTAGCCTAGTAGAGAACGAATCGACACGAAGATCTTCTTGGTAATTTCATCATTTGGAAACTGGCTGCACTGTTCGTCGGCGGGCGTGTTGGCCAAGACAAGGGCAGGAATACCGAGGGTCAGGGATAATAAGAGCACGACAGCCACAGCGCACAGGCTGTTCGCCGAGCAGGAGCCTCTCCTCCGTCGGTTCTCGATTCCGCAGACGATGGCGAGGTACCTCTCGCGGCTCAGTGCCGCCAGGGAGAAGACACATATGCTCTGCCCGATGTCCTCCACGTAGACCTTCAGCTTACAGGTGGCAAGGCCAGCCCCCCAGGGCGGATGGAACTCCTTCTCGATGAAGAAGGCGGCCGAGCTGAGAATGTAGAGCAGGTCGCCAACCGTGAGGTTGATGATAAGGATGTTGGGAGGGTTTCGGAGCTTCTTGTGCCTCATCACCAAATAGATCATGCTCATGTTTCCGATGACGCCGAACATGCTGAAGAGAAAGACGCCGATTGGGCCGGCTGGGGATCTCGGATCGATACATGATCGGCCCGGGCATGTTTCGTTGTCATATGATTCGTATTCGTACAAGATGCTTTCCGTAGTTTCCATGTGTTATATCCCTGCAGACAAATGGAGTCAATAGAAACACTCTTTGAAGCCTCTTGTAGTATCAGCTGTTAGGGCGTGGCATATCCAGTCACACCTTTTCAAATGAATACAGACATAAAATAATAATAATTATCAAGTTTTATATTTGTCAAATTCAACCTTCAAAATTTCACCAAAAGTCATTTGCTATCCTCTTCTTATGTAGCGTTATCTCCCTGGCACGAATAGATTGGACTCTGGTCAGCGAGTGACGCAATACGCGCGCGCACTAAATTTGTTTGAACTCATTGATCTCAATTAATTCAGACAGTGTTTGCACTGCACTATCCCAGGAACCAATTTTCATACACATTAGTCGGACACTCTCGATAGAAGTGACATTTAATTGATTGTACACGAACCATAGGTAGTAATGGTTCGAGTACAAATCAGAATGAGCCAATAAGGAAACAGCGCCCATGGTTTGTGCACTGACGCATGTAGCCAATAAGAGAGTACGCAATCACCTACGATCCCCGCCCATGGCAGCGATCAAGCTCCAGGATTACGTAACTTTAATTGATTGTACACGAACCATCGGTATCGATGGTTCGTGTGCAATCAATTCAATGTCACTTCTATCGAGAGTGTCCGAGTAATGTAACGCTAACCTTAGCACCATTTCAAGGCCAAGACGTGCGAACGCCTGCGCGGGCATAAAGATTTCATTTGTTGCGTCCTGCTTACTGTTAACGGTCTCCTAACGTAGGCTCCGTTAGCAAAAATCGTTTGCTTACACTGCAAAAACAGTGTTTAGCAATTAAACACTTTTCTAAACAGTTTGTTTGCTATCAGTTGGTAAACACGTTAAACTTTACATACTAAACATGTTTGGCGTATTGACGGATACACTGCACAAACTGTGGTGTCAATCTAACACCATGTGGTGTTCATATTGGGCGAGTGGTCCAATATAAACACCACATGGTGTTAATTTAACACCACGGTTTTTGCAGTGTAGTGTTTAGCCATTGAACACTGATTTATAGGAATTGGACACGTAAATGTTTAGCTTCTAAACATGTTTACAAACTGGTAGCGGCAGCAAGATTGTGTTTAATTTCCAAACACATTTTTTAGAGTTGAGCAGCGCCATCTGATGTGCGCACACTTTTTTACATTGCAGCTTTTTGAAGAATATTGCCGAGCAGGTTAACATTCCGAAATACTTGTGCGTGTGATGCAACAGGTGAATAATAATGAAAAGTACTGAGTAACTTGAACCCTTCAGCAGAGCTTTCCGGTTCGTTCATATTTCGATTCTTGGCGCCAGGGCACGTTTCCAATTTCCTCTTGATAAACAAACACAAGTGACTGGAACCATCCCGCATTTTTGTCTTGCGTGATTTTACTGCAATATAGACAACTATACAGAGGAAGTAATCTTGCCGAAATCGGTTATATTTCACAGTTTTCTTTGTGGAGGCAATTTCACCTGTTGTCCAGAAGTGATTTTTGCCAAATTGAGAGAGGATCTTGTTTGTTTTTGTTCATTGGCGTAGCCAAGGGGGGCAAGGGGGGGGGGGGGGGGACGTCCCCCCCCCCCCCTCTTGCCCCCCCCCCCCCCCCCCCCTGGAAAATTGGGAAGTAGTGTGTAGATATGCGTTACTATAGCGTGGACCTATTTAACAAAGTCGAACTTTCCCCCTTAAAAATAGCCATGCCGCCCGTTTGCCCCCCCCCCCCCCCCACTAGTAAGAGCCTGGCTACGCCACTGGTTTTGTTACTCCGTTAAACTTGTAAGCCAAGTCAATATATAGACTAATCCGGCGACCAAAATTAGAAGCATTTACTGCGGTGGCGAGGCGCTCGCGTGCGTGTTAGACGCACGCGCTCAACGCAGCTTCGACCAACAGGGTGTTTACAACTTGCCAAAATGCGCACGCGAATCAAATTAAAGAACGCGGGCAGCTTGCACGCGGGCGCGGCACCACCGTAAAAATGGCTTCTAATTTTGTTCGGCGAATTCCCGTATAGACTCAACGAACAGGAATGGTTAGCTTTTGTTTCGTAGTCGGGTACTGAATGAGAACAACTGAGAAAATGCTTCTTCTAATCGTAATTCATCTGACTGTAAGGATTGACCTCAGGTTTTAAAAGTCCAGTACTATTTTGTCCCGAGTGAAAGCGCAAATGAGTTGTTTAAAAGACGTCTTTGATGCAATTGACGTGTAAAGATAATTGGTATTCCCTTTAATAGCTTAATTAGGCGGATCCAAGGCAGTGTATCGCTATAATACATCCTTGTGGATTCAAATAGAATCCGCGCTAACACGACAGGCGCCCGATTGCTCGTTACCAATGACAAAAAGCACCACGTGACCGTGCTATTTCCCGCCCCAATTAGCAATAAAGGTCTCAAAATCACTCGAGCTTCAGATAGCGTTCATTTTATGCCGAGCCAAACGAGACGCGGTGCGTTCATTGGAGCATGCACACACAACGTACGTGTTCCGTGTGCTTATTCGAGCAGAAATCCACGGCTTTAATTAAAGAAAGCGTATTACGGCCGCCCGGATACTGAATTTACACAATTACGTGGCTTGAACCAGAGTCCGCCGATGTCTGCGCCGTTTAAAGGCGCCATGCAATAAATATCCGGTTCGGCTTGATTTCACGCAAATAAAATATCTTTCAACAATACAAGCACGATCATATTGTTCGTTTTTATATTAAAAGTAAAAATAAGGTGGTGATTTTCTATTTAGTCATGCGAGAGGGCGCCGCTTTTGTTTGGTAGAAGAAGGAACCCTTAGTCACACAAGCACATTAACACTACACTGTAAAAACCAACGGCTAACACTTTTTGAACACTTCAAAGCGTTAATATAAATATATAACACGTAAATGTATATAAAGCGTTGTACGCGATTAATACTAAAACACGTTTAAATAGGCGTTGGTGTTAGTGATTATTAACATTCTAAAGTGTTAATATCTACCTAAATTAACACCTCAAGCGTTGATACTCATCAAAACCAACGCCTATTTAAACGTGTTTTAGTGTTAATCACGTGCAACGCCTCCTATACATTTACGTGTAAAGTATTAATATTAACGCGTTGAAGTGTTAAAAAAGTGTAAGCCGTTGGTTTTTACAGTGTAACCAATCATTCTTCCAAAATAACCCATCGAAATGAAATATTTAATAATAGATTCAAGTGGTTCATCACGTATAGAAAATGGAACCTTATGAAGATAGAATTTTGTGTCCGGGATGATGTAAATTAAAAGATATTGCTATCTCTCCCGACAAAGTCGTCGTGTGCCTGGGAAAAAGGTCGTAAGAACGAAACAATGTGTCAAAAGGTCAAATTCAGGTTTTTCGGGTAATCGATAGAGTATCGCAATATCTTTCATTTGAATGTTCGTTTTGTCTCAAAGGGCTACGTCATTCTGACGTAATTAAGGACGTTAGCGTGTAATACCAATGTAACAAAACATGATACAAGTGCGTTCACCTCTCCACTTTAGTAGTAGGCATATGGTACGTAAACGCAATTGGAGCAAGGTTTATTCCCGGCAAAAGGCCGTTATGATTTCACAAGCCGCTTAAGCGCACGTTTAAGGTAGAAGTTCCCAGAAAAAGGTCGTTAGCATAAATATGTAAATAACTTAAAAATTAAGTACTATTTTTATTACAAAATGCACAACATTATTGGAAGCATTAATCAATTCCATCGGACAAAACTTCAGCCTTTAGAAACAGGAGCATAAAAACTTTAAAGTCGATTTTCTCAAAGTGTGATTTTTGCGTGACTGGGCCCCTAACGTCCTTTTTTGGGCACACGACGAAGTATTACGCACTGTATGCTTAGTACTTACCGAGAGCCTATGGGGAAAACATCACAGGCTTACTCGAGCGGGACTCGAACCCACCAGTGCACTAGTGAGCAGTAGGACGCGGCTTCGTGTCTTGTCTTGGTTCCAAGACGTCCTTAGCGGTGCGATGCAGTGCGCACAGGTGTGCGCACAGATTAATGGCTATACAGTGCCCTCTACACGGTAAGCACTTATCCAGAACCACCAAAATGACATAGTCATGTATTACTGAAAATGCACTAGGCCTTATATTGAATAGACACAAGGCCTTAGTAAATAGGCACAAGCGCGATGCGCGCGACGATGTCATTTTGGTGGTTCTGGATAAGTGCTTACCCCTCTACACGTACACACGCACATCAAGGCCACATGACGTCTTGGCCCTTTCGTAAGGAACTGCGTGCGACCTGTATATGCATAATTTAACAGGCAGGTCAAAAGAATAATGGCGCTTGCGCACTGGAGGAAATCATGTTTTACTAATTGGCTGGCTAGTCAGGTACCATACGTATATGCCTACCTCAAGCTGTATGGCGCGGGGAATTAAGTTGCCAGCAGAGCAGCGAAGCCGTGGCCGATGTCCGCGCGGCCGGCTAGCTAGTCACAACAGGCTCGCGAATAGTCGGCGGTGTATAATTTGCGGATGAGAACTTCACACGGCCATGGGCGGCGATCCCGGGGGGGGGGGGGGTGCGTGGAGACATGCCCCCAATATTTTTGGAGGAGGGGACGGCTATGGAAGCGTCCCCCAATAATTTTCCCATGGTCATATACATTTTATGGGTCATTGGTTTTTACATGCACCAGAATGCACCAGAATACACAAACATAATCCCCCCCCCCTTTTTCAAAAATTCCCCAGGATACACAAGAGACACCGAGTACAATTATTGTTTGGTTATGCGCTTTTTCCTCCGTCGCCCCAACCTTGACGAGAAATCACCGCCGCTGCACACAGCATGCATTGCTTAGTATGGGCGTGGATAGGAAATTGCATGTAGTGCAGAAACTAGATCAGTGAGTCAGCGATGCCTGCAATGTAGGTCACGCGGTTATATGCACTCTACGTCACGCTTGCGTGCGAAACTACGAAAGGTCCAAGACAAGCATGCAGTGTTACGTCGGGAAGTGTAGAAATCTCTGTAGTGCATAAAAGCCTTTTTCTTTTAACCCTAACTCCCTATAGGGTGTGTGGAAAATCGTAATAACATTGGCGGATTCAGGACCGTTGGGGTTAAACTGTGTATACAACAATGAGCTCCGTGCACAACTACCCCCTCAGCGGAAAGAAAAGGCGAGTTGGGGGGTCATATCGACGCCATCTTACCTGACTTCAATTTAAGTGTCTGGTCCCCGCTGTGATATTCTTATTGTAAAAGCAATTATCGAGAGTCAGCAAACAGACAAAGCAATCCCACTGGTATACGAGTATCAAATGAACGAGGAGCGCAGTGCGTAATACCAGCGACGTACTCCCCATGGAAGTGCGGTTGCTATGTGGACAGCGCCCTCATTCGACGGCGCACGGAGCCATACGGATGCATCAGTATTGTGCCACTGATAGCATCATGCTCCAACTCACGAAAAAATGACATAAAACCAGCAGTCGGCAATTTATCAATCTGCATTGTTCCAGAGGACACGGAAACCTATAGCAACACGGGGAAAAAAATATATTCTTTGCCCCCGGCACTCCACGGTGTGGTTACTGTGATTTCTCAGAGTTTCATTAATAACCTTGCGGCTATTCGAAAATGGGTAATTCCTATCCTGATACGCATTTTGTTTCCGGACGTTGGACGTGAACTGTTGAAGGCTTCTGGGTGTACAATTTAGGAGTCATAAATCAAATCTAAGCACGGGGATATAAGCCTAGAAAAAAAAACTCAGAACAATCGCCATGACATTATCTCAGTCGGGATAAACGGTTTTGGCACAACCGTAAGAGAAAGAACTTCACCCCGAGACTATAAGTCAACTCGTTGGACGGGGAGGGGTAATTGCAGCCCACCGTCCGTAGGGCACGTGTACTCGACACATGATCTTTGTCCATGGAGCAACAACAATGCCTGCCTCTTCAAGACGCGGGCTGCTCGAGAGCCTATTAGCGGGAGCACCTGAAAGCTGCTCCGAAGCAAAAATCAATTTCCAGGCTCCAATTGTTTGACAGGGAACCGACAGCGTAATACGTATGCATGTGTGAGTTTTTTTTCTATGCTAACGCGTTCATTTTCAATAATAGTTTTTCATCATTCAGTTTGGGAGGCGAGTAAGTCTCACCAACGGTGGAATTTACGCCAACTGGGTCTATAGGTCTGAAAATTGGGATAATTTCTTTGGTATCGAATGGAGATTTATCCTCTATTTAGATCTGGATCCAGGAAAACCGTATAAGGATGGTAGGACTGGCAACCTAAAATGTGGCCAACTCCACCACCTCTATTGCAACCTATTTATACCTAGAGTAGCTTTAATCTTTGTATTGGGCGACTTCCATTAAAAACAATCACTTTTTATCAGAAAGGTACTCATGGTTTTACATGCATGTCTTACTTGGACCACTAGAGTGGCATTGCAGGTAATTTTTAGTAATGTTTTGTAGTTTATACCCATTCCGCTTGCAATCTACCTTTTTGGAGTTAGGAGATAGACCATCAGAAGGTTATAAACTTGGTTGCCACAATACTTTGGACCCGAATGGGAATTTCCCTTGTTTTTCTCCAAAATGTTTTTTTTTCGCGGGGTTTTCGCCCGTACCGTAAATCAGCAATGGGCTTCTTATAGAAAGTTGAAAGTTAACCGTAAATAGATTTATTTATGTAAGTATTCTTATATTTGTTTAAATATTTTGTATTAGTGTAAGTATTTGTTTATGTGTGTAAATATTCCTTTCTAATTTCTGTGGATATTTCTGTGGACAGAACGCGCTTTCGGGGAAAAGCATGTATAATACAATAACGGATAAAAAGAGGCCCACCAAAAGGCAGTTGGTTAAAATAATAATCATTTTAGTGGATAAATCCAAGCCTAGGTTTTGCATCATGCTGCGTACCGGTTCCTAGGCTGAGAGGGAGAGCCGTACTGCGTTTCATTGCACGGTGATTGGGGTCATTCTACTAAAATGTTAGGAAAATGACACTTTATTTACTCGACAAACGAGTCCGAAGTTTTGACTTAATATATTATTAACTAGTGCCAGCATGGACAACTCACTCAGGCCACATATAAATCCCACATCATGACAAGTTTTTGTTTCACTGCGTTCTTAAACAAATTGTCAGATTACACAGGTAAAAAGTACCTAAGCCTGCATGGTACTTGAGATGATATTTGTCACAAGTGCCTTCAGTACCAGACTTTTGTACCAGACTTAAGCTATCCCCTCATGCCTCCAGTACCAGACTTGTTATCACCTCAAGTGCTACAAGTGCCAGACTTCTGTTATCACCTCAAGTGCCTCCAGTGCCAGACTTCTGTTATCACCTTAAGTGCTTCCAGTGCCGGACTTCTGTTATCGCCTCAAGTGCCTCCACGGTGCCAGACTCTTTGTTATTACCTCAAGTGCCTCCAGTACCAGACTTCTGTTATCACCTCAAGTGCTTCAAGTGCCAGACTTCTGATATCACTTCAAGTGCTTCCAGTGCCAGACTTCTGTTATCACCTCAAGTGCCTCCAGTGCCAGACTTCTGTTATCACCTCAAGTGCTTCTATTGCCAGACTTTTTGTTATTACCTCAAGTGCCTCCAGTACCAGACTTCTGTTATCACCTCAAGTGCTTCAAGTGCCAGACTTCTGTTATCACCTCAAGTGCCTCCAGTGCCAGACTTCTGTTATCCCCTCAAGTGCCTCCAGTGCCAGACTTATGTTATCACCTGCAGTGACTCCATTACCAGACTTTTGTTATCGCCTCAAGTGCCTCCAGTACCAGACTTTTGTACCAGACTTATGTTATCACATCAAGTGCCTCCACAGTGCCAGACTTCTTCTGTTATCAGCTCAAGTGCCTCTAGTACCAGACGTATACTATCACCTCAAGTGCCTTCAGTACCAGACTTATGTTATCACCTCAAGTGCCTCCAGTACCAGACTTATGTTATAACCTCAAGTGCCTCCAGTGCCAGACTTATGTTATCACCTGCAGTGACTTCATCACCAGACTTTTGTTATCACCTCAAGTGCCTTCAGCACTAGACTTTTGTTATCACCTCAGGTGCCTCCAGTATCAGGCATATTTTTTTACACATTTTTGATTGTCTTGCATACTTCACACGCTTGGCATGACCCGACTACTCCGGATGACACTGATCGCAACATCATGAAAGTGTAATGCCTGAAACGACATGGACACATAGACATGTCTTTCTTGAGAAAACATGTCTGAAAAGAGGCTTTGGACTGCCGGATATGCAGTCTAATTATAAACCGCAACCGTTGAAAGAACCGACTGTCGCCAGTATCGAGTCGGGTCTCCCAGGAGTTCCCCCATGGCAAAGGGGCAATGCTAGGCCAGTCTCAGCCAAGTATAATATGTCATCTTCCGATAGGCCAACCTTTTTGAGAGAATGTTTCCGCGGAGCGCTGTCTTGGGTTGTATTTCCATAGGGAAATTCGCTGGAACGTATTGTGACAGGTCGATCATTTATTATTATCATAGCTCACATGTTTAACCTTTGTCCGTTCTGTGCTGTCATGCCGCTGTGACATATTAATCCTTACCTCGTGCGAGAAAAAATAATCGGGAAACTTAATAATTGCTTGTTGATACCCAGCAAACACAAAACGTTCAAAAAACCTTTTGGTTAGGTTCTACTAGGTCACTTACGTCTTCGTCTTAAAAGGACGTTTATAAAACGCGTATAAAACGTTGCAGATTACGTACAATTCAGAGGTTTTCCAGGACGTTCTAACAACGTTTTGCGGACGTTAGAAAATGTACCTACATGAAACGGTCTTTTGCGACGTTTGAAAAACGTTTTTCGGACGTCAGAAAATGTACATAAATTAAACGGTCTTCCAGTGACGTTTTAAAAACGTATTTCCCGAACGTTTAAAAAACTTACAGAAACTAACGTACAGAAACTAACACAAAACGTTTAAAAAACGTTTCGGTTAGGTTCTGTGTAGGTTACTTACGTCTTCGTCTTCAAAAACGTTTTTAAAACGTGTCTTAAACGTTTCAGTTTACGTATAACTCGGAGGTCTTAAGTACGTTTTTCCAGAACGTTCGCGTAACGTTTTTTGGACGTTGCAAAATGTACCAACATTAAACGTTCTTTTTGTGACGTTTAAAAAACGTTTCTTTTCTGGACGTACCAACTGACCAATCAGAACGGAGGAAATTTGTGTTCACAAAAGTCATGTTAAATTTTGGTGTTTAGTACAATCCAAAATCACACTTTCTTGACCATAATGTGTAATTATTCAAACAATTTTACATAGAAATATGGATTTTTTGCAAACATAGGTGAAAAATTGTATTAAATCTCCTTTTGTATTCAAATATTGTAATTGTTCATGGAAAACCATGACTTCATCATGCCAGGAAAAGTTGAATATAAAGGTAACTCACGACATTGCTTAGCTTGTAGTGTGTAGTATAAGGTTATCGTATTTGTAAACATTCGTAGCTCTATATATCGTATCTTTCCATATATAGTAATCCCAGCCAACAAGCCCAAGTGGGGCCCTGTTGGGCCTTTGATGGGCAACAGAGTGGTCCCAATTGGGTTGCCCATATGGGCCCATACAGTTTTGGCTAGCCCAGACCTGCCCAAAAGGGTCCCACATGGGTGTAATAAGTTACTTCTATTTAGTCTGGTTCCCACTCCATTCATTTCTGTAAATTTGCACTTACTATCTGGCAACGTAATGTAGCTTAATTCCAGTAAAGTTTTTAATACGTTTTTTATGTTCTGGGAAAGTTCTTGGAACGTTCTTAGAACGTTACAAAGTTACGTTTTTAAAACGTCAAAAACTGTCCACAAACTTTCGTCCAAAAAACGTTTTTTGGAAACGTCCGCAAAACATAAGAAAACGTTCAGAAAACGTGCCGAAAACGTTAAATGGTTTGCTGGGTACCCACTTTCACGTGATGAGGGGTGTAAAGTTTTGTTTTTAAAAGTCGAAGCACACTAAACGGCATAGTGATGATCTTTTGAGTTAGCATTGTGTTCACTGCGTGAACCTGCAAATAAAATATGTCCACACAGGGCAAGATCTGAAGACGTTGTGTGGACGTGCACATATCCACACGACGTTTTCCTCTGAGAGGCATTGTGATGGGGTTCGAGTTGTCTGCAGAAAAAATAAAGTAGAATAGTCAAAGATATCACGGTCGCAATTTCATAAGTGCAAGTGTAACTGGTTAAATGTCCACACAAGGTATGCAACAACGACTTGTTTGGTCGTCAGTACCACCGACAAAGTATAACCCCGAAACACAACCCCTCTGTCATCGGCGGTGACCACGCGCAGCGAGGCCGAACCGAACGTGCGCAGCAGAGGGCAGACACGCGATTCGTTAAACAGCCACACGACGGCCACTGGAAGCAGAAAATGCACGCGAAGAAAAACGGCCACTCATATTTTCCCTCCACGGGCAAAAGTGGCGACGATACGAAAGTCCTCAACCCGCCCACGACCGATTCCACATTTCCCCGGATTTTTCAGCACAGGTTTGGCGGCGCGGGAGCCGATGCCGTGGGAGCCTTTGTTGAACAAACATTTCCGTGAACGTTTGTCTTATATATACAATGTCTATGTATAGATATAGATACGAAACTGCCGTTTGACGCGAATTCCTGTATGACAATGTCATGAATCCAGAGCCATTTGTCAAACTGGTTTCGGATTTGGCTTCGGTTTATTAAAGTATTCAAGGCTTTAGATTGGTGATTGAGCTGGGGATAGCTGGAGACGAAGCTGAAGCCTTTTTAGCCAATTTGAGAAATGGTCCAAAAAACCTAAAGATGATAAAATGGCGGATTAACATAACAAAGACAGCAGCTCATCTCTATTGTTTCCTCCCGCTACATAGACATTTTCCGCGAAGAACGACCTCAACTTTAGGATCAATGACAGAGGTTGATGGTCAGGCCACGGTTCGTTGATTTAACGAATTAAAGTCAGCATTTAGACACCGAAAAGTTCTGTTGTAACTTTAAATTGATGAAATGCAATACATTCAAAGCCACGAAACGGTTGTAATGCCGTCACTTTCTCGCCAATTAGAGTCTGTCATGGACCAGGAAAACACACAGATGAGGGCGTGCTTCGCAGAAGAAAATATCCATACAGCAGATTGGCACATTGCCAATGAAGATCAACGACTGTTTTCATATTGTCAATCCGCCCATATTTCAAATTTCCGAGACGCACGAGCCAATCTCCACATGTTTTCTGGATCAATGGCATGCAGAGGCTAATATCACGACGGGGATATTTCTCTGGATATTTCTCTGAATATTTCAGTTTAGCAGCATTTGAGAACCAACAATTAAGCCAAATGAATCAATCGCCAACATCAAGGAGACACTCTCTCCAACAACTCCAAAGTTCGCGTGTCTACCAAACGTGTTTCTTTTCTGGCGTGTTTATCTTCTGAAGATAGGCCTATGTCATTTTTTAACCGATGGTCGACTACCCTGTACCCTTTCCTATGGTACACAGCGTAAAAATAGCCTTTCCGGGGAAAAACTCTCTTGGTGACGCACTTTGAATGCCGCGCATTGGATTTTCCTCGGACATCAGTTCTTTGGTATTTGTATTTTCCCTGGTGTCCCCCTTAAAAATGATCCATTTCTTTCTACCACGTATTCCTGCATATATTCCAGCTGAGTGGCATCCAGCACGAAATATCAATGGGCAAGCAGTGACGGCGCCAACGCCGGCAGCTGCAGCCAGATTAGGGCACAGTATCTCATCGATAACTGCAATATTTGCACAACTGAAGCCAATACTGCGATAGCAGCATCTTTGGTATAACAGTTGCATTTGATGGCTCGAGGTACGCGACAAACTGCCACAGGCATCGACTATTATAAACGAAGAGCGCATGATCGATTGAAGCGGTCGATAGATTAAAGTCATTTTGCGCTGTTGGGTTTGACAGCGTGCATCACTCTTTTAGCGCAGAGTTGTGATTATTTTCAGGTACGCCATCTGTGGGCCAATTCCATGGAGTTTAAGCACCAAAAGTCCTTCTTGTTAATAACAGGTCACCGTGTGATTTTAATGTTAAGCGAACAATGGATGAATACCAGTCACGAGCATTAAACATCACATGAAAATTTGGTTGGTAATCCTGCTTTTACCAAGGAAGACTTTCCATTCTGAGCACAAATTTATGCTAAGCAGCTCTATGAAACTGGCCCCTATATATTGTTATAATTATTTTCAGATATACCTCTGGTTTTCGTGTCCGCACCTATTATGTGGACGCGTGGTGCGGGCAATTCTGTGAATATGGAAATGTCATGTTTGATGATACATATTGACATCGTCTGCTCTCATGACGTGCGTGGGTTTTGTGAATTCCCCGCGCTTCTAATGAGCACAGCTGCTGACGTGATTGGTGCCCAAACCCCTGAACGCGTCGACTTGATAGCACTGTCATTCAAATTTCTTGAGAAATGTTTTCAGATATTCTGGGGGCTATAGCAAAGGGCATTAAACTACCTCTGTGTCCGCAACTTTCGGGGGAAATATTTTCAGTTTTTAGTTTGATAATGTATAGGCAGCTTTTCGAAAGGATGCTGCGTTTACCAGAAGTGTTAAAAAGCTAGAATCCTGTCAATCAGTATAGCCTGTAGACATGAAAGGCCAGAGCTCGTTTTAGATGTGATCGAAGAAGAATTGATAAAGTCTCATCCGGACTACACTGTCAGTAAGGGGAACAAAATCTCCATTTAGTCATTAAATGCCTCAATTCCCAAAACGTTCTAAATGGATTTGACCACAAATCCGCGATATGTTATTCATATCGTTTAACCATCCGAGTTCATATCTTAATTTTAAGGCGAAAAAACACGGGGAAAATCCATGAAAAGCCAGGGGAACCACTGCGATCCTTTAGAACAGATAATCAATTCCATAGATTAATGTTAGTTTTCATTGAAACCCCACCGGTGTAATCTGTCTGTATTTTCTGTTTATGTCCTTGTTGTATTTTAAAAGTAGTGTACACCATTATCTTTTGCTGTAATTTTCAGAAATAAATGGACTTGGGGGTTAGTATTTTATAGGGTGCTAGCAAATACTCAGACACTGACCTGCTTAAAGTTTTGTGTGCATAGATGCGGGGAAAACCGTAGTCTGCGCAGAGAGAGAAAAAATTATGTTCTAGTAGTCTGGTTCCCTGACCGTACTTTAGACAAAACGGAGCAACTTATAGACCTCCGGGAATTATCGGGTCGGGGAACTAGACTATTTCCAACGATTGTCGGCCGGCAATCGTTGGAAAACGATATCAATTTCCACTTTTCTTGAAAACGACAGCAGGTGCCATGTGCCATGATTTCACAGGATAATTGAGACTACTGTTCACTTACAGTCTAGTAAGGTATTTCGTAATAATTCAGTACACAATTTTTTGGAGGATTACCAATCGTGTACACTACCTTTATGTAGGCCTACGTGTTTGTTGGGTGTATCACAACGAAAATTGAATTCTCAAATGCAAATGCGAATTTGTTGGTATTTGATAATGTGTACATTTTCATTTGAGATACTCATAAAATGCCAACAAACAATTGAACTCGGAGAATCGAATAAATATCTTTTGAAACAAGCACGAATTCGTGCAGGAGCCGCGTCGTGGGTGACTTGCGTGTGTGACAGTTTCGTCATAGACATATATGCACAGTACAGCCTGCGGTCTCATAGACTTTGCGTGTGTGCGAGTTTCGTCAAGGAAAACTGTCACGTGACTAAACGAATTTGGTACAACAAGAAGAACAAGAAGAAGAACTAGAGGTTTGGTGTTTGTGGACAAACACAGGGCTGTTTCGGGGTATTTTGTGGTATGATGTCGGGGATTGGATTTCAATGGTGATTAAACAAAATTTGTTTTGAATTCATGTTAGATACCACATTTCAACTTAATCGGACTTGTACTTCTGTAGATATATGGCTTTGAAAACTGCCACATTAAAATGACGTCACGTGACATGTGATGACGTCTTCATAATGTCAAGTCAATTTTCATTCATAAACCTGCAGACCTACCTAGATATTACATTTCAAGTTAATCGAGCTTGTACTTTTGTAGATATATGGCTACGAAAACTGGACCTTTAAGATGACGTCACGTGACATGTGATGACGTCATCATAATGTCATGTCAATTTTCATTTATAAATCTACTGGGCTACCTAGATATTACTTTTCAACTTAATCGAAATTGTACTTTTGTAGATATATGGCTTCAAAAACTGCACTTTTAAGATGACGTCACGTGACATGTTATGACGTCATCATAATGTCATGTCAAGTTTATGTTTAAACCTACTGGGCTACCTAGATATTACATTTCAACTTTATCTAGCTTGTACTTTTGTAGATATATGGCTTCAAAAACTGCACCTTTAAGATGACGTCACGTGACATGTGATGACGTCATCATAATGTCATGTCAATTTTCATCTATAAACCTGCAGACATACCTAGATATTACTTTTCAACTTAATCGAACTTGTACTTTTGTAGATATATGGTTTCAAAAACTGCACCTTTAAGCTGACGTCACGTGACATGTGATGACGTCATCATAATGTCATGTTAATTTTCATCTATAAACCTGCAGACATACCTAGATATTACTTTTCAACTTAATCGAACTTGTACTTTTGTAGATATATGGTTTCAAAAACTGCACCTTTAAGCTGACGTCACGTGACATGTGATGACGTCATCATAATGTCATGTTAATTTTCATCTATAAACCTGCAGACATACCTAGATATTACTTTTCAACTTAATCGAACTTGTACTTTTGTAGATATATGGCTTCGAAAAATGCCCCTTTAAGATGACGTCACGTGACATGTGATGACGTCATCATGACGTAAAAGTACGGCACACATTCTGAGCAGTTGGTCTAAGTGTCTGCCAAGTTTAAAAGTAGCTAAAGTGGCCGGTAAGAAAGAAAATGTTTACAATTGCTATCGGCAATAGTCTAGCTACTTGAAAAAAGACTAGAAATCAACCCCTTTTTTAAACAGCATGCACATTTCAGTCATGGTTATCTGCCCTTCCCAGAATTCCTTTGTGTTATATTGAATTTGGTCTAAATTTTCAAATAGCTGTTATTTCTTACTTGAGTGAGCCACGATCATGAAATTTTGGAATTAGGTAGATTAAAATTCGATGTATACATTTTTATAGTCAGAACAACCCTGACATGCTTTTAAGTTTTTTGATGACGTCATCATGACGTCACACAATTTTTCCCTTTTAGGACATATCTTTGAGACATACCATAGCTATAACAAAAATAATTTTGAAAATATGTTGTTTTGTTCGCTAGATATATTGAAAAGAATGTTACGATTTTAGAAATTCAAATTATCTAGCGACTTGAAAAAAGACTAGAAATTAACCCTTTTTATAAACAGCATCCACATTTTAGTCATGGTTATCTGCCCTTCCCAGAATTCCTTTGTGTTATATTGAATTTGGTCAACATTTTGAAATGGCTGTTATTCCTTACTTGAGTGAGCCACGATCATGAAATTTTTGAATTAGGTAGAGACAAATTCAGTGTATACATTTTTATAATCGGACCGACCCTTACATGCGTTAAACAAACAAATTGATGACGTCATCATGACGTCACACAATTTTTCCCTTTTAGGACATATCTTTGAGACATACCAAATCTATAACAAATTTGTTTTTGAAAATATCTTGTTTTGTTCGCTAGATATATTGAAAAGAATGTTACGATTTTATAAATTCAAAAATTCATAAAAATCACGTGATGACGTCATCATGACGTCTATGTTCGGGACGCGACTTTGCATTAGGGTCTATGTCTATGCCAACTTTGGTTAAGATCTGAGGTTGTTTACTGACCAAAGTGCCTCATAGAATATTCGTGTACAAAGTGTATGGGATTTCGGAGAGAACTAAAATAAGAAGGAAGAAAAAAAAGAAATCAGAACAAGGATTTCGGAAAAGCAAAAAAAAACAGAGGCTTTTCCGAAAATTTCGGAGCAGCCAAAGAAGAAGAAAAAAAAAAGAATCAGAACAAAAACAAAGGCTTTTCCGAAAAATTTCCGAAAAGCCAAAAAGAAAAAAATAATCTTAACGAAAACAAGAGCTGTTTCGGCTGAAATGCCGAAACAGCTAAAAAAGAAAAAGAAAAAAAATATTAACGAAAACAATACCTGTTTCGGCTGAATTGCCGAAACAGCTAATAATTGAAAAAATGGTAAATTAATACCAATTTGTTTTTGCGTGGTGAATAAATTCGGCGCCAAGGTTGAATCTTAATGAGCCATATGGGCTCGGTACGAATCTTTATAAAGAATTGCATTAATAAACGTTAATTAATTGATTAATTAATAAACGTTAGGACGGCCTGACGTTTCGATCCTGTCATGGTCTTCTCCAAGCCGTTTTACCTGTCAGGAACGGGCTTTGGTTGGTTCGCTCAGGATGGGGGGGGGGGGGGGGGGCGGCACATGTGCCTCGGCCGATTCTCCTGAAATCTAGCAGAGACATGTGTTGGCCGGTAATGTTTAACATGGCTTCATTTGATTGCACTGCAATGAACACAAGAGGGCATTTTACCCACTTTTTGCATTTTTGGTCAAAAGAGCATTTAAAAGTAGACTATGGTAATGTACCGGTACATGACTTTCCCTTGAAAATGAGAAGTTTGAATATAAATGACTTATCCATGGACAGATTTGTGGTTAAATCTCCAAGGCTGAATTTTAATAAACCACTTGATTACAATAAATCGATGTACTTTTTAAGTTGAATAATCCAATAGGCACGTAGATGTATTATTGGTAACGTACTGGTGTGGAAATAAAAGGGTATAACAAAGTGTGCTTAGTCAATGGGGATGGGATAGTGTGTAGGAACAATAGCAAGTCCTGACCAGGATGGTGGGGAGAGGAGAGTACAACTGTAGAGTCTTTGATAAACAGGCTCAGTTTACGAACTTTACACCAGCATCAACTTTAAGGCTTGTAACAAACAACACACGTTGTATAATGCTAGAGCACGTTTGTAAATACGTAATATCCCAGACAGCATCGTGATATTGAACCAATGTTGGCCCAACATTGGAAATAACCTTTGAACTTTGATGGTGCAATGTTGGCTCAAGGTTTCGCAATAGAGTGGGACAACAGAGGCGGATCCAGGATTTTTGCAGGGGGGGGGGGGGGGGGGGGGGGGGGGGGGGGGGTGGGTTCTAAAATTTGCCCAGAAAGGTGACTCCCAAAATGTTTCGTCTGCGAAAAAAATTGGCTTGGGCTTGGGCTTGGCTTGACACACTTTCTCACCGTTGGTGGCGCCATTTAACCTCTTTGTTTTGTTCTTACCCATAGGCAAAATAGGACCTGCAGGGTTTCTGCTTTTCTGGTTTGCAACTTTAGGCGTAGGCCCCCAGCCTACAAGCCAAACAAAATAATGGCAACGAGCGGGGTGGGGGGGGGGGGGTGATTTGGACCCAATAAACACCCCCCCCCCCTCCCGGATCCCCGCCTGGACAACAACGGTCCAATGTTCAGCCAACTGTAATGTTTGGCCAACGTTAGTCCAACTTTAACATCGGGCCAACAAGATGCTAATAAGCAAAATTACACTGGCCCAACTTTGACAGCCAATGTTGGCCCAACAATACAGTTTTGATGGCCCATCGTTGCAAAAACCTTTGAACTTTGATGGTGCAATGGTGGCTCAAGGTTTCTCAATAGAGTGGGACAACAACGGTCCAATGTTCAGCTAACTGTAACGTTTGGCCAACGTTAGGCCAACTTTAACATCGGGCCAACAAGATGCCGATGAGCAAATATACACTGTCCCAACTTTGACAGCCAATGTTGGCCCAACAATACAGTTTTGATGGCCCAACATTGGTTCAATATCATGATGTTATCTGTGATGTGGACAGCCTTCAGAACAAGTTTCATCTCTCTGATGTGAGATTCGGGTATAGCAACGGTTCTCTATTTTGGCCCTTCAAAAATGCACCTTTAAGATGACGTCACGTGACCCCCGATGACGTCATCATTTATTTTCATCTTTTACACATGCTGGCCTACCAACAAATCAACTTTGCAGTTAATCGGACCTATGGTTCTCTAGATATGGGCCCTTTAAAAATGCACCTTTAAGATGACGTCATGTGACCCCCTGATGACGTCATCATGACGTCATCGTTCTAGCACCATTTGTGGATGGTGGTCTTAGTGTGTGCCAAGTCTGAAGTCGATCGGATGTACCAAAGTGCCAGAGTGCCTGGGTGGAAGAAAAACGTGTACAAACCATATGCGAGAGGAGTCTGAAAAAGAAAAAGAAAAGGGAAAAAGAAAAAACTAGACGTGTTGTCTGTTCATGACAGAACAACAGGCTTTT
This sequence comes from Hippasteria phrygiana, assembly GCA_037893225.1. Lineage (NCBI taxonomy): Eukaryota > Metazoa > Echinodermata > Asteroidea > Valvatida > Goniasteridae > Hippasteria > Hippasteria phrygiana. The sequence continues at coordinate 205,833 of JAZGUH010000362.1, read as the reverse complement.
CTGCGTAATTTTATGACGTAAATTTAGATTTTGCATACTAATGACAACACCTACCAACCCATCACTTTCACGACACTCAGACCTACCCTTATATGTGTTTCACAAAACTCACGCTTTTGAAGGCGTCATCATGACCTCACACATTTGTTTCACATTTATATATTAATATCCATGACCTAACAAACTTATTACAAAAAGAATTTTGAAATTAGCATTTTCTGTTGAGGGAATATGGCTCCAAAGGTCCAAAATTAAACAAAAATACTATGAAATCGTTGATGATGTCATCATGACGTCACATTAAGTTTCATTTATAACGTACCTCGGCCTACCTGGATACCAAGATTAAATCCAATCGGATGTGTAGTTTTTTAAGATAAAGGAAAAAGTATGCACCTTTAAGATGACGTGTCATGACCCATGACGTCATCACGACGGTAATTGTGAAAGCAAACATTTGGGGCGTGGTCTTGGCCTGTGTCAAGATTGGAGTCAATCCAGTCTGATCAATGACAATGGAAAATTTGGAGAGTACAATGAAATTTGAAACATTTAAACATTCATATAAAATCAGCGGATGAAGTCATCATGACGTCACTTCGGAATTTGCATGCTAGTAACAATATCTGCCTACCCACCAATTTTTGTGAAGATCGGACCTTCTCTTATATGTGTTTCAAAAAAGTACATTTTGCATGACGTCATCATGACGTCAGAGTAATATGCACTAGTTGGGTATGGAGTCTCAGTCTATGCAAACTTTCATTATAGTCCGGTCAAATTACGACGAAACAGGCCCTGACTTAGAAGTAATTGCAATATAATGTATTTTAACACTGTCACACGAAGGAAAATTCACTGGTTAACATACTAAAAATCTAATTTAATCCAGGTAGTGGAAAGGTGGTTTTACTCACCATTTTTGGACTGAATTTTCATAACGCGTTAAAGCGTAAACTGTCGTATGGACGGTGCCATGTTTTCTGCCTAGTGTAGTATGGGGTGATAATAGGGATGAAAACAAAAATTTTGGAATATGATTACGTCCACTTCAGGGGTGATGCATTGGGTCATTTGGGAGATATTTTGCACAGGAAGTGGGTATCTAGCATGAAAATAACCCCCCCACCCCGGCCAAAAAACGAATCTGTATTATACGCACTGGATTATACGAAATCTGTATTATACGAAATCCGTATTACACGCTCAGTCGGTATTAAAGTGCTAAATATGAATGACTTGTTTAGCCCCTCGAATCAAGTTACTGGAATATGAGAAATTCCAGCAAAGCCTTGACAAGCTTGCATCTTCCTAAGTTTTCTACATGCCACTGTGACTCAAATGTTTCCATTTGTAGCAGTTTTGGGTGTTTTTGGCGTTAATTTTGAATTTCAAGGGGTGGGGGTTATTTGAGAGATACAGCATTACTTGTGGTGTCAAAATGCTTGTATTGATAGTGTTAATCATTTCCCAAATGGACGTCTTCAAATTTTGACCTTGGAGTTTACCACCCCCTACTACCTAGTGTGTGTTGCCCGTCAGGAGATCCGTTCACATCACGCGGGAGACGTTGGGAAACGCGACTGATCAACAACAGACGGCTTTTTCCTGTCGATATATTAGTGCATTCTTTGGGGTTTTATCTTTCCGGAAAGCTACCGGGCAAAAGTAGAGTCTTATTGTGGAAAACAAATAAGATTTTGGATTTGTTTTTTACTACCTTAATTAGTATTCATGTATTGGCTAAAAACGAGCACAGTATGGCAGCTCAATTAATCATTAATTCTGAGGAAAATCTGTTCATATAGGCCTTGACTGTGGACATGGGCTTCAGTCCAATCTTACTTTTGGTGGTGGTGGTGGGGGTGGGGGGGGGGTGGGGGTGGGGGGGTGGGGGGTGGGGGAGAGAATAAAAACCAAAATCCGGAATTTCACAGAGAAATTACGGAGCTCAGTACATCCTAAAATTGTCCGAAATTTGAACAACCTCAAGAGCCGAATGAAGACAAATATAGTTGTAGGCCTATTAAATCGAGCAGTGAAAAGTTCGCTGTACAAGGGACCTTTCGAGAAAAGGAATTTAACAGGAAGGACAAATGTACACAAATAATAGAGTTCCACTTTTTATATAGGTTTTCCCGGCTATTTTAAAACATTTATCATTCGAATTCACCGCCTTTAATATTCAAATTCGTCAATCAGCATCGATTTAGTGCACTTCCAAGGTTTAATTTCGTCTTGTTGTCATACAATTTTAATTGTTGTTCAATCGAATTCAATCCACGAACACCCATTTTCGGCGAGGAGTATTCAATTTCGTCTCGTCTACGCCCGACAGTTTTATTCAGAAAACAAATTCGTCTTTTGCCACACAATTTAATTATAAGTTTGTTCTATTTCGATACACTTCATTACGACATCTTCTGCAGAAGGCATAAAGGTCGCAGATGAGGATAATTTCTCCACTATTTTTCTGTTCTTTCCCCGTTTTTCATAAATATAGGCCTATTGCTTGTTTCTTTCGAATCAATTTTCTGAAAAATATGTTATAGACCCATTATAGATAGCCTACACAGAAATGTAACAAAGGGTCATAGACTGTTGTTTGTTTTTGCATGGTCGTCTTTATTTTTTTACTCTTTGTATTCATTATAAAACTGAAAAGGACTTTGTTTTGCTGTCCTTGTTAATTTTACACTTTTTTTGTAAATGTATTGTTGCAGTTTAAATTAAAGTTTTCTGATCTCAGTACACCTACTTGGTCTCATACCATGCGAACAAATGAGTCGAATTGTGCAGGAGGAGAACAGGAAAACTGTAAATAGCACACGCCAGACTAATTACTTAACAACAGTTTTAAATTGATTGGTATAAGACGAATTCAATCTCTGAATGCTGCCATTCGGCAACAGCTCAGACGAATTTAATTTGGAATGACGAATATTCTAGACACTGTGGTTAAATGTGGTGACCGAACTCTTTGAAATTGAATGGTAAATGACTAAATCGCTTTGGTAAAAGCATGTGAATTTTTTTCTCAGACAAAATTGAATGTTAGAGTTAGTAAATATGAATGAAAAATGTTTTAAAATAGCCGGGAAAACCTATAGTTCGTGTAAGAGTGTTCACAGATAATAACATATGTGACAAAGGTAAATTCAGAAAAGGATTTTGAACGGTATCGAGTCTATTTTTTAATGGAGTTTCAATTTACAAGAGTTTTGCAGCGTACATGCATCAGGCGTTCCCGTCACTGTTCCACTTTGATAACCCCCTGGTCTCAGGACGATTACGTGTTTGATTATACCTGAAACCTCTTTGCTTGTTCCCGGATTTTTTACAGAGCAAAGAAATTACCAGAAAGAAGAAAAAATCTATTGCTCCTACAGAAGGGGGAAAAAACTTGGAAATAGACATAAAAATGTTGCAACTTCTTAACTAGTATCCCACTTTTTTTAAAGTACGAAAAGAAAAATAACAAATCTTCAACATTTGCTCCAAGCATCTTTTCAGACAAATAAAAACTAAAATGTTGCAACCTATTAATTTGTTCCCCGGTTTTTAACGGCTAAATTTTCTCCCGATGAAAAACCTTTCACCGAAATAAAAATTAGAATGCTACTACCCATAAACGTGTCCCCAGTTTTTTTGCAGCCCCCCGCCCCCCCCCCCCCCCCCCCCCCCCCTCAAAAAAGGGGGGAATCTTTAATTTCTTAGGTCATGAGATTAAGCTTTTAGATTTGGGTCCGGAAATTTTCTAGATGTCGGGAGGCTTTTTTTTCATATCATTATTTCTTTTTCAAGTGAGCTTCTTTCTGAGATAAAAGTTCAAACCAAAAAATCATAAGATTAAGGGCTAAATTACGCAGGTCAAAAGGGCAAAAGAGCGGACACATTTTAACATATAATAGGAAATTAATTCTAGGAAAAGCACTAATTGACCAACAAACATTTAATCAATAACAAATATAAACAATAACACAAACCACGAATCTGACATACATTCAGACATACATTGACCAACAACCAAACGGAAAAATAACAGCCAATCGAACAAACATCAACAAGCAACTCACCAAACCCCAAACCCAAATTTATACAATAATAATACAAGCATTTTGACATTAAAAATTAAATACCGAATGGAAGGGGGAAAGTATGCTGCGTGCGCTATGCGCTGGCACATGCGGACTGCGCCATATGCGGCGTTACGTACGGGATAGACGATTACGAATTTGGAGAGGTGCGGGGCGGTGGTCAAAAATCTAAAACCTGTATTCTCATGGCTTAGGGAAAAACCTTTCAGAGGAATAAAATTTAAACTATTTAGAAGCCTATATTTAGTGGTTTTGGATGAATGATTGAAAACTAGAAGACAAATTCAATTGTTGGTGACTCGGTGCTTCTCTCGATTTTAGGAATCAAATTACACAACTGTTCAAACTTCAGTTGGTCCTTCCAGTCCGACACCCTCGTCTTCATCATCAGGCAGTGTCACGTTGGTACGATGGGGCATAACTTTGCAACTTGCACATGCCGAGAAACATTCCAAACCTTGTTTTCGACAACTGCATCGCTGAGGGAACACTTTGCCCTGCTCCGACACTGATACCCAGCACGATCTGTGGCATAGGGGTACTTCCCCTCCCCTTCCCCTCCCCGGCTGAAATGCCGAAGCAGCTAAAAAAAAAAAAAAAAAAAAATCTGAACGAAAACAATACCTGTTTCGGCTGAATTGCCGAAACAGCTAATAATTGAAAAAATCTGGTAAATTAATACCAATTTTTTTTGCGTGGTGAATAAATTCGGCGCCAAGGTTGAATCTTAATGAGCCATATGGACTCGGTACGAATCTTTATAAAGAATTGCATTAATATACGTTAATTAATTGATTAATAAATAAACGTTAGGACGGTCTGACGTTTCCATCCTGTCATGGTCTTCTCCAAGCCGTTTTACCTGTCAGAAGCGGGCTTTGGTTGGTTCTTTCGGGATCGGGGGGGGGGGGGGACATGTGCCTCGGCCGATTCTCCTGAAATCTAGCAGAGACATGTGTTGGCCGGTAATGTTTAACATGGCTTCATTTGATTGCACTGCAATGAACACAAGAGGGCATTTTACCCACTTTTTGCATTTTTGGTCAAAAGATCATTTAGAAGTAGACTATGGTAATGTACCGGTACATGACTTTCCCTTGAAAATGAGAAGTTTGAATATAAATGACGACAATAATTTCGGGGACACCAGTTTGGTTCGAAAAGTCGGACTGTTGGAATTCACAGTGGTGCCCTTGGCGCTTTGGTTGCGTACAGGCTGCTACGTGCGGCGCCAGTCTGAATGTCCGGATGTCAGTGTTTCCGTTTTTCCTCATTTCTCTGTAAATATAGGTTTTCCCGGCCAATTTGCGAATTTTTCTGATGATGCACTTTCGTTATTGGTCATTCAAATTCGCGTGGTTTTTACACATCTGATCAAATTAAGGTTTCTTTTTCACTGTTTGGGCATTCGATTTCAATTTTTAATCACCCAAGATTTTGTTCCTAATCTTCGTTTTCGTTTCGGGGCATTCTATTTCGTTTTGGTGCATTCAATACTTCATTTGTTGCATTCTAACATTGAGTTTTGCAACCTCCTTTGACGGTTGAAGCATTCAAATTAGCGAACGTCAGATTTTCTTAAATTGATATATTTTCCTATTGTCCTCTAAGGTTTTTGTACAAATTGTGTACAATTTATAATGGAAAATTGTGTAACATATATTATGTAACATCTGAACTGATATGAGGGATGGATGGATGATGTAACGAACTAATGAAAGGAAAAGGGCTAATGAATTTTGTTATACTGTTCTTTTTCGTTCTGATTCACCCATCGATCTCTTCATGTGCAAGACATCGGGGCATGTATGTTTGGCAATGGTTATACCATCGGGAACACTTCTCTTGGGTAATTTGTTTTCTTGTGCCGATTCCATCAGACGATCACACCTCCCCCGTAGGCTCGCCATCTTATCTGTCTGAAGACTTAGTTAAGAAAGAGAGGTGTGCACCTACGGATTGAAGACGTCAGATAACTCAGACTTTTATAGGAATACGGACATGCAGGAATGTGGACATGCAGGAAAAGATGCTTGAAAATAGGTGAAATATGTTTGCCCATTCATGAAAATGAATGCCGATCAACACCTTACTGTTGGTGCTGACGAAATTGAATGAACAATACGATACTTTTAATTTTATTATTTTATATTTTTGTTTTAAATATTCAATTTATGTTCCTGTTGATAGAAGGTTGTTTAAGATAAAGCAAATGCTTTTGTTAAGTTTTGTTACTAAAGAACATGTGAAATTCAATTGGTCGTTCTTCATTAAAGTTCTCTAACACGTAACAAATGGCATTTTACTCCACCTTATTCAAACAATGATTGTTCAGCCATCCGGAAAGTGAACGAACCGAAACTGGTCTCAAATTGAAGCTTATGCCCTAGCGCATCTATACAGTATATTAAAAAAAATATGGTTATGATACTGGGTTTTCGTGTAATCATGGTTTTATTTACTGTTGCGTTTTTCGAGAGACACCCTGTAGAGCCCCGTCTGCGATGCGACGCGGCTAAAAAACTTTGCTTCACCCGGCCGCTCAAATAGTACGTCGCGCTTGCCCGATCTTCGAAATATTGCCTATGTAATAGCTAACAGAGACGTTAATAATTTGTAATTACCGGGTCAAATTCTAGAACGGACAATCAAATTAGTCTGCCAAACTACCCGCATTAATGACGTTAGATTTCTAGACCCTGTATTAAAGTGTGTTGACTGATATTGCCCAATAACCCATGGAGCGAAAAATGTCAAATTGGACACGGGCAAGACAGGGAACAAACGAGGCAAGCGATCACCCTCAAAGGGGGAGAGAGAGAGTTTCCCTGACCTTTAATGCATCATTTAGTGACAAGGCAATCGGCCGCAGACGAATCATTCACCGTTGCTTTGACGTTTAATTTAAACTCCACCTCCATCAAGATCAACACAGAACAAAAATCTGACGTGTGTAGTCTTGAAAGTTCCCAAAAGATGTCAGTCATGTTTGAAACGACAACGAACATGCGATGGTCTGGACGGTACCGTATTGAACTAAAATATATCCACGTTTCAATTAGTTAAACGAAACATGCAAATTTGACTCACCTTGGAATGGGGAAACACCTATAGTCCTTGTTCACGGCGTCTCATGGACAGCATAGTTTAGCGATGGAACGAAGCGCTTAAAACCAATCAATCGTGCAGCGTGCGCGTGCGTAGTTAACCTGCCTCAGGCCTACGATAGATAGGCGACGATCGCTCCAAGGCGGTCCGCACATTTCACGGGTCAAAAAATACCGGTAACGCTGGATCGTTTTTCATAAGTTTCAAGGTTTTGCATGCATGTCTATTATGGGTCAAATTGAGGGCTAAACTGATAATCAATCTTCATGTTACATATGTTAGTATGTTACATGCTCTTTTATCTTCAAAAAAAACGGAAAGGAACATTGACTGCTAATTGTATAAATCAACGTGTTCAGTGCAACACATGAACGGATAAAACACTGATCAGCCAGAAATACAATAAGATTAAAAAGAACCTACACAGGTTGTGTTGTACTTCATATAAATATTCAAGAGGTATATTCCCTCGGAGACGTATCTCTCTGTGCTGATCCGAATTATTCACGAAATCATCCTACAATTTTAGTCTTTGTAAAGACACATTCAAAGCCCGTGTTAATTGATAGCATTATCGGCTTATGTTCAAATCCACCGACATACACTAAGGTCAGACGGTATCAACAAAATCCGTAACATAAGATCCGGCTACGTGGGGTTGGGGTTGTGGGCCGCAATTATAAAGTCCAGACATACGTTTCTTCTCAAAATATGAACGACAAAATGAGCAAAGCCGTTTTACTGTGTGCAGTGCGTGAATTAAAATGATTTACTAATTGGATATTCCAACTAACGTATAGTTGTCCGTTTTCCATTTAATTTTGAAGTTCTAAATCACGGATATCCTATACACACAATTAAAGGTAATATTCGCCTATTAAATTGATTTCTATAATGGTAAATTAAATTCGGCTTAATGAAAGGATCCTGCGTTCACACACAAATAATTGTAAATGAGCAATTATGACACATTATTCGCAAAGTTTACAACTTAGCATTGAGGTGTCATTCTGGAGTCAAATATATACTCGTAATGAAGCTAGGAAATAATGACATTAGGGCCTAGGCCTACGCCATATTTACGTCGTACACCCAGGTGGGGAGGAACACGCTGTGGTATCACGACATGCATTTCAGTATAGTCTGGTTCCCAGACCAAAATATTCCGACTATTTCTGATGAATATTATAGGTCCGGTAGCCGCCAATGTCACGTGACGAAAACTGGCAGAATTCTGCCAGTTTCCGAAAACGTCCGAGGTTTTCCGAATTTGTTTTCGGTAACATTCGGCTGTTAACGTTGATGTTCGCAATAAAGAAAAGTCTGTCAGGCCCGTTACAGATCCTGGAATTTGAATTCTCAATTATATATAAAAACTGACAAATCAATGCCACACTTTTGCAGTATTTTACCGATTGGATTTTGCAAGAATGTTAAATTTGAATGATGCCACTGACGTCACTCGGGTGTGAGGGCGTAGGAGTGGTCGGACGTATATAGTGATTTTTAGCTCCGTTAACTTTGCGGGAGAATTCCTGGTGTGTTTTTATATCTTTTTACGTGGATTTGGATATTATTTTTTACTGTTTGGACGTTTCTTAACCTTCGTGGCACCAGCGGAAGTGTGCATTTTGCATATTTTACCGGATTTTCGTCAAAATCTAGACTTTCAATTAGTGTTTCCCGCGGTTTGAGAATTGCTGGCGGCCATCTTTAAATCTTTATGTAGGCTACGTGTTGTGCAATAAAATTTGGATGTGCTCCATGAACATTGTGAACTTCGTGCAATTGTATAAACTTATTATTTGATCATGGACCCTTTAATTTTTTAGATTAATTTCATGAACTATTGTCATTGCGTGTATTTTTAATGCTACATTGGGATTGCTACTTGTAACTTGTTTTTTGTTAAACATCTGAGCATGGCACAGCCACAGTTTGAGCTACACGGTGCATATATTTGCTTGTAATTGCATTGCTAATCCTGAATATAACTTTCAACAACCCACTCCCGGAAATCCCGGACCTGACATTTTCTGAGCACTGGATGGACTACACCTTTGTTGTTAGAAAGCAACTCCTTTGAAGATCGGGTGAGTTCGATCCAAGGTTGTTATTCACTCATTAAGTACAGCTATGGGAGGAAGAAATCCGACTATAAACTCAAAACCGATGTCTCATGCATTTTTTGTTACATATGGAAACGTTTAGCCGGTTTTGTCTCATAAAAGAATTGACCACACGCGCGCTCTGTGGAGCGATGTGTACACAAGGTTGCGGGCCACTGACCTGCAGTGCAGGATAGTTCCATTGTGGGAATGGGTAAATATACAATGGCACAATGAGGGGACAGGCATAGTGTAAGCATACAACGGTAACAAATTGTTGTGTAGTTCCATGTATTTTAATGCTTTACTCTTCTGATCAAAACACCAATGTAACCACTGAATAACGCGTACGCAGAAGCAGAAGTCACTAACGTACGTGGATGTAGTTGAAATTTGGCGCGCGCGGCCTGTACAGTTCCCAACCCCCTACGAGTTTTAATGGTACGATCCAATAAATAGGACTGAAAATCAGCTTTAATTGTAAAATATCACTTTAAATTAATCCCAAAACTTAAAATAATAGCTTGACAAATAGTCTTACATATTAATAATTATTAAAAACTATATTAGATATTGTAGAATTGTAGCATTTGACGAAGAAAGACACCGAGTAATAATTTATGACGTCACAAATGAAGCTTTGCGCGCTTGTGCATCCGGGACCTTTAGACGAAAGGTCATTTCAGACGCTAGCTGTTAATGGACAGTCTTTTTAAAAGGCTTTCTTCCGACGAAATTATTTAACCAATCAAAATAGGTTTTATATCACAAGAAAGCTAACAATCAGCATATTCATAAACCGCTAGGCCCGAAGCAGCCTGGTCACGGTGAAACGAGTGAGGGCTTGCGAAAGCGGGTCATGTACGAAGAAACTCGCTGTTTTGCCAACTCTCCCACGTAAAAACGAGGACATCTTGCAGACTTACTATGTTTTTTCCGACGAAACTGAGGAACTGACTGGTATTATTTCTAGGTTTTGGATTTGATGAATAGTTGTTCTTGTGACTCCCGGGCGGCCCAATACTAGCAATGAAAGCACTTTTTTATAAAATCACTTTTTCATGAAAAAATGCTAATTTTCCCTATGTACGCAGGCCGCACGGAGCGGATGAGACAACGTTTCCATATGTGTACTTGCCGGAGATGTCGCAATAAACCCTGGCCCTTACCAAGCCAAATACCCATGCAACAAGGCTGCAAAATATGGTCAGCAGGCAATATAATGTAAGGGATATGACTCGTGGTTTCACAGAGATTGTATTGGCATGAATAAACAGACTTATCATGTGCTTGTAGATCATCCATCATTATACTCATGGGTGTGCTACACTTGTGGTCTCCCTAATTTTGACTCTTCATATTTCAGCCATGCAAGTATTGATTTGGCAAACAGTTTTGATAATCTGAGCTCAATAGCTGCAGACACCAGCGAGTTCTATTAGAGGAAGAAAAGAGCAGAAACACCAGTGACTTCAGGTGTACCTAAAAGGGACTGTGTTGGGCCCCTACTCTTCTTACTGTATATAAACGACTTGCCGAACGTAGTTTCATCTAGAGTTCGCCTCTTCGCAGACGATGCAATAATCTATAGGGAGATTAAATCGCCAGAGGAAGAACATGGCAGATGTCCTTTCATGCAGCTAAATGCCATGCAATGCATGTCTCACACACGACCAAACCACTCATCTCGGAATATAACATGGGCAGTCAATACACTGCTGGCAGTTGACCATCACCCATATCTCGGTGTCGAAATAAGCAAGGATTTAAGTTGGGCAACACATATAAATCAAGTGACTAGTAAAGCTATAATAGAACTCTTGGCCTCCTTAAAAGAAATCTCCTGGCATGCAGTAAATCCGTCAAAGAGAATGCATATAGGCCTAAGTCATTAGTTAGACCCAAATTGGAGTATTGTGGAGCCGTATAACAACAGCAATAAGATCAACGTAGAGAAAGTACAACGGCGAGCAGCCCGCTTTGTTTGCAATGACTATAAGCGGAGATCCAGCGTTAATAGCATGCTGTTCTCTCTTGAATGCTGTCCTCCCTTAAACTCCGCAGAGTCCGTCTACGTCTGACAATATTTTTTCATGAAGTCTACAAGATCACACCATCAAACCTGCCGTCAAGCCGGAGTATGCAACAAGACAGAATTCCGGTCCTCACATCATTGCCTCACCAAACTTCAACAAACTTTGCTATCAATATTCACTTTACCCAAATACTATAAGGGAATGGAACCTGCTACCACCCAACATTCGCTCTGCTCCCGATGTTAAAGCTTTTAAAGAGGGAATTGAGCACCTAGATCCCCTCAGCTCCTCAGCTTAGTTAATTAGGCCCATTTCAAAATTTAGTTCACTACGCCAACCACTCCGATCTGTGCGAGATAACCACTTATGAGGTGTTTGCACAGTAACCATCAGAACCATCAGAACCAGAACCAGAACTCGGACACTGCACGTCATTATCCATTTTTAAACCGTGGTAGCTACCTGACCTAAGGTATAGACGTCAGGGAATCTTCAGGTCAGGGAACCAGACTGATTTCAGTATACATACAAGTTAGGATTATGTCAAAAACCCAGTTCGCTATTTCAACTGCGCATGTGCACAATGTCATTTTGTCCCGAATGACCCGCGTGACCTAACGCGCGCGTGTGAACGCAAAAGGTGGTCGCACAACGCGCACGTGTTAAATTCAATCAGAATGGGCGTTCGCGTAACATGGCGTGACATACGTCAGCAATTTTATCCCAAATAACCTTTGACCTTTGAGATGCAGAACTGGTGTATTGTGACCTGTTTGCGGCAAAGACAAAGACTAAGTTTTTCAAACACATAAGAAAACAGCATATGTTTTCATTAGGTCTCCAATACGAAGTAAAAAATAATCCTCGCAATAAGCCTATTTTGTCAAAGAAACTGTAGTATGTTCACATAATTATCTCCACTGCGGTGCAACATCATTACTCCGTTGGTCCATTAGTGCGTATGTTACTCACACATTTTTGTTGTGCCCATGTGATCACGAATAGCCGGTGATTCACGATCTGTCCGTAATTCTGAAAAAGACCAACATAATTATTATGCTCACGAAAACCTGTTGCCGAGTTAATTCCATTGTTCAATTAAACGCACGCGTAGCCTCCACCCGTTCCCCTACCCGCAAGGCTAACGCGGCGTCCGATAAGCTCGGCGATCTTGACACAGAGCAAATATTTTCTCGCGAAGTGACGACGTGAGAATTCTGTTTGCACGATACTTCAGGCACGGCCGCGAAAATATGACGCTGTGGATGGAAAAATATCGCGAAATGAAATCAGTAGAGTAGAAAGCAATGCAGAAAATGGTTCATACAAAAAATAGAAAGACCTGGGGGACAGGTGGAAAAGATTGTATCATAATATAGCGAGGGGCGCGGGCACTTTCCCTCTATATCTATTATTAGGGCAATTGAGGCATGTGCACATGTTTGTTCTCTATGTACGTTTTCCCAGGAGCAATGAGCCAATTCGGTATTTCAACTGCGTATGTGCACAATGACGTTTTATCCCAAACGACCCGCGTGACCTAACGCGCGCGTGTGAACGCAAAAGGTGGCCGCACAACGTGAACGTGTTAAATTCAATTAGAATGGGCGTTTGCGTAACATGGCGTGACATTACGTCAGCCATTTTATCCCGAATAACCTTTGACCTTTGAGATACCGAACTAGCTTATTGGAATAGGAATCTCGTATACGGTTTTCGGTAAGTCGAAGTTGTCGCAAGCCGAATGTTGTACTACAGCAGATTCAATCTGATATTCCCAACCTTCTCTCGACCGCCTGGATTACATAAAATAGGGGTATCACTATACAGTAATATTAAATAATTATGGATAAGTCCATCACAAAATGATTTGTCTGCACTTATTTCATGCCACACAGGCCATTGTATACTAACCTCAGCTGTCTTTTAATAGTAATAAGAGGAATTTCCGACTCGATAATTTGTAAAGAGACTCTTTTGTCCCATACATCAAAGCTCCTCCCTCCACCGAAATGATACGGGGACATATGAGGTATGAGGTTGATTCTACTACAATCACTATATACTGCGTTCGTAAGATTGAGCTTCAAGTTTACCAGAGCGACAATGGTAATGTGTACAAGTGTATCGTATCCAGTTTATATCGTCTTTGCAAGCTGTTCAGATACTTCAGACCGAATACCGCGCATAACTCTGGTCAAAACTGGAGTTTCAGTTTAACCGGAATAATTCAATGGAACTTGGGGACAAGAATCAATTTATAACTATTTATAAATCATTTACAACTAGGCCCCTATGCGGACGTAGGAGGCCTAATAATTTGCTGTGTACGCCAAAAACATATTTTGGGCACGGGATCCAGCTTCGAGGAAAGCTGGCATTACAAATGATGAGAAGCGCGCCCGGTAATGAAAAATTCCGTTTTCATGAAATCCACTGCCATTGCCGGTACATAATGCTTTTGGCGAAAGAGACTAGCGTGTATCCTATGGGAGTACAGGTGTAAACTCAGACTTCTATGTATTCAATACACTCTTGTCTCCTATTGTACAATAACAACAAAACTAGACGAACGGTACGGTGTTTGTGGACAAACACAGGGCTGTTTCGTTTTTGAACAAAATGATCATATCTAGTTGTGGGAGCGGTACGATGAGTTATAATAATGAATGCAAGTCTCGCAATTTCACGTCACGTTTCATTACTTCTTATGTGAAAGTCTTGGTACCAAACACTGACTAGTCTAGTGACGGACTCCTTAGTCTGCATTTACGATACGCCAATGTCAATGATAAACTGATCGGACATTGCAGTATTATTTTTGCCACCAATTTTCACAAATGTTGCAGAGTTGTAATTGGGTCAGTCACAAGTCAATCACAAGTCAGCTCAAAGGCTACATGGGATTAACAATGACAAAGGAATGCTTTTGTTATATAGTGTGTTTGAATAGCTTGTTACATGGCTTGAGACCAGAATTGTGAAGTGACTTGTGATGACTTGATTAACAACTCTAAAATGTTTGTAAATTAAAATAACAATTCTTTTCTTCACTGAGATCACATTATTGGAGTTTCCCAGCTCAGTCAATCAGAAAACAAAATATTTTTTTTATAATAGAGCGCAACATACGTTGCAGCTCCTATACAATGTGCACAAATGAGAACTTTTTTACATTTTCAGCCTATTTTACCACTTGAAATGACCTTTGACATTGATATACGACATTTAACACCAACATTACATAAATGTTTGAATGTTGTACGTTTGGCTCAAGTTTAATTGCAATTGGACTCGAACTGTTCAATTGAGACTAATTTTACATTTTAAGCCTATTTTGTAACTTGACCTCAAATGAACTTTTACCCCAGTATGTGACCTTTCACATCACCATCCCAGTTCGATTGCAATTGGACTTCAACTTTTCAGATGAGACCAATATCTTCCGAAACTATAACCAAAATGCCATGCACATACATACCGACATACTAATCACCCCTTATTACCCCATATATGACCTTTGACCTCAGCATTCCGAAGAAGAATTGCATCTTCCGACCCAAGGGTCACTGCATATGAGTTTCATCAAAATCCATGAAATCATGTAGATGTTATAAACTTTCTCCCAAAAACGTAACCTGGAACTTTAACAGTACAAACGGGGATACGGAGCTACGGTCACACAGAATTTAGGACTGGTGAGTGTCCCCCAAAACATTTAGGCGACACAATAAAATAATTCTGCGAAGACCAAATTAAGTTTTTAAAAAATACAGCGTTCTTCCATAGTTCGCCAGAAGGGCGAAATCCATTGAAATGAACATTTCAGTCAGAGCCAAACCACGTCCGCCCACGCCACACGCTAGACCGGTTTACCTGAATATGCACTTCATTCCATCATCTGAGTAAGCACTAAGCCAGTCCATGACGACACGTTAAAAGGGTCTAATATTTCTGCGAAATGGAACTGAAAAAGAGGCTAGAGGCGTCTTTCGGCGAATAGCTCTTCTGCAATCATATGCATCCCGGAAGAACTATGATGTGAAGTGAATAAAGTAAAACGGATGATTTTGTTGGACAAAATCCCCAATTTATTTCATGTAATTTCGTCAAATTCTTTTCATTTTTTCAGCATGAACAAAAGTTCATGGTCTGTTTGATCTGATGGTCTAGGCCTATTTATCTAGTCACTATCCCGACCACCACCATCACTACGCTCCTTAAACCGTTTCTGATTATTACCCTGTGAAAACAAACCTCTGTCGATGTTTCATTTGTGCAGGTATAATAATTCTCGAGGAAAACAAAATGTAAGTTGTAAATGTTCACTGATAGCCATATATCATACATGCTTCCAACACCAGTTGTTCGTTAGGAAAATAAATATCGGTGCAAATCATGCATGGTTCATATGCCGAATATTCAAGCTGAGGGTTTCGGGACTCGCAATTGACCTATCGCGGTCGAATCGCGTCAACGCAGCTTGTGAATTATTGTCCAATCACATCAATTATCATTCCACGTGGAACGCGCAAAATCTGGGACAAACAAAAATTACCTCACATAATTCCCATAGGGTTGTCTAAGGGGCGTGGTTAACTCGTAAACGGCGAGAGGGAGTTGCTTGCCGATATCTGTTAATCTTAATTTTGCTGCCGGAACTTTTTGGACAATTCCGTTAAAATTCCGTAAAAAGGTTTCCGTAAAATAACGGAATTTCATTTTTACTGTGTAATTACTATACAACAAATGCATGTTTTGTTATACAGCAAATAATTTAAACTTAAAAACATAAATTTGCATTTCAAAACAAAAATTAATTGAGTAAAATCTTTTATTCATTCTGCTTACATTGTTTTCATGTGTTTGCTTAATTTTTTCAAACAGTTCTGAAATTTTGAAAGTTTACTCTTTTAACTTGATTTCTTTATTGTTTTTAAATTGAAAAAGAATCCAACAGATGTTGGTTGCCAATAATTGAACTCTCTATAAATGAGCAACACAATTTTAACAATTCCTGTCAAACCACTACCAAATTACTGAATGGAAAAAGTTACAGTAATTTTACTGATAGCACTTTTCAATATATAAAATAAAATAAAATAAGGAAATCATGGTGCAGTTCCACAATTCCATATCGAATGTTTTATTTTTTTTGGTGAGATAAAAAACACTGAGGGTGAGACAGTTTGAATTACCAGAATATACATGTAAGCACTGTTGCTATATGATGCGGGGCGGGCACTTACATAGCAACAGCCAAATTCACTTTGAAATTGTCTGGTGTCATTGCAGAATTGACAACAGTGAACATCCTGCCAGTCTGTGCTTTCCTTCATGTTATTAATCAAATTGGCAACATCTCAGTGAAGTAAATTAGGGCTGTGTATCTTGTGTTAGAGGTGCAAAAGCAACCTAGAATAAAAATCCTTTATTTTTTTAAGCGGGTTGCAGAAGCGAGGCTAAGAAAAGAAATAGAGATTTTCATTAAAATAAAACATTCAATTTGAACATTTGTAAGAATAAAATAATTTAATTTGTTGAAAAGAATGGACAGTACATGTATATCTTTAACCCTACATAACTCCCTACATCATTTTCGTTTTTCGTACATGTAACCTGAATACTCCAATATCCTCCAGATTCCAAAATCCTCCAATGTTTGTTACTGTAGACCACTGCCTGAATCCTGCAAAATCCTCCAGTGGGTTTTGAAACACCCCAGTAATCGCCATCCTCCAAAATCATCCAGCATCAGATTTGGGCCTGATGACCTGGATCCTCCATTTTCCTCCAGAGGCAAAATCCTCTTATGCTTCAACTTCCAAAGACCCTCAATCCTCCAAATTCCTCTATTCGGCAAAGAGGATTTTGGAGGATTTGGGAAGGTTAGGGTTAATGCCTGGGTTTCTTTTCCCCACCTTCGGTTTAGAATGCAAAAGTCATAAAATCTATGTAGCATTACAGTTCATTTGTCCAGTCACTTTCAAAGATGCCATTGAATTCACAAGTGACAAGACCTTCCCGCTTATTATGTAAATTATGTTATTGTTAACAACTATCGCACCTTCGCCGTCATTATTAACTAATATTTCAGAAGTCAAATTTATGTGACCGCAAACAAAACCGGACACTTGTATTTTTTCCGTAAAAATACGGATGGCTCCCGTGATTTAGTTTTTACGGATGACTTCCGTATTATTTTCCCCGTAAAAATACGGATTTTTTTACAGTGAGAAACGCACTCAATAAGTAAAAGTTGGTGTTACTCCACCACTTGAAACGAGTACAACGTTACCGGCCAATACGTTCATATGAACTCTATAGCATGTACACATTGTTAAATTGAGAAACCTGTACGAAACATACGCCAGGCCAATGCAGCTTCGTATAGAGGCAGATCATTCAAGCGAGGACGGCCATACGGGTTGAAATGTGCAAACAGTGAACAGATCTGATGGGAGAATCAGAACATTTCAGAAAAATGTCGAGGTTTTACATGACAAGAAAGCGGGATTGATGCACCTTATAAGGACGGTCGAACGAAGATTGTCCATGTAGGAAGAGCCGAGTATGATCGGTAGATGAGCGCGACGCGCTATTTTTTTTTCGCTACACACAAACATTCTTTTCCCCAAAAATAGAAATGTCGCTGTAAAATTTATCAAGGCATTCATGTGTATCTTGCCGCTTGAATGAAACGCCGAAACGCCAAAGGGATAAGGAGTTATGGGATAAAGAAAGCCGAAAACGGGTTAAATCTGCGGGTTTTTCCTCGTTATTGGAGTGCAGTCCCTGTAGCTGCTCGCTAACTTGACAGCCTCGAGTTCACATGACGATTTCCCACTGACAGAAACACGTCCTCTCTCAAGTCGATAGTAACGAAGAGGGGATGGTCCACAATTTGTTCTCCCCTACAAAACTCGCACGTGCAGGGTCATGGTTTGGTTGAGTTTACACGAACCACGCGCTGCACGTGCCCGCCGGCCAGAGGACGTGTAGGCCTACACCGTACATGCTTGGTACAAATCATTGAACAGGGCGGTGAACTGCAAATACTGCCGACTTACCGGCAGCAAGTCACACCCCAGTGTGCTGGAGGTATTTTGCGCGGGAAAAGCCGCTGAGGCGTCACAAGTGCTGATGCGTCTGGTTGTGCTACCTCGTCTACGCAACATGGCGACGCGTTTGGGGGATTGTTTTTTTTTTTTTTTGCTTTTTTTTCGAGGTAATTACCAAAACAGCTGCGGCCAGAATAAGGCGAATACCTTTCTTGGCCGACAAAAGGCATAATCATTTCCGAGGAGTCCCATTAACCGCATGATTCCAGGAACTGTTCGACTGTACTTTTTACTCTGCTCAGAAAGGAAAGAAGAGTTCCAATAAATGCTTTCACCAACAAGGCTTATACAATTATGTCGTTGTCATGGTCGAACTTGGGAGGTAATAATCAGATTGAATGAAATTTAAGTGGAACGGCTTCAGTGCATTGCTTGTGATGTGAAATCAATCAGCGGTGTATCGTCATTGAATAAAATTGCTAGCAGTCATCACGCACGTTTCCTTTTATCCCCAAATCGAGGTAAAATGTTGATTCGTGCACTCATGGAATTACTTATAATAGGATGATGCTAAAAGTCTAGCCTGTGGCAAGGGCTATGTAGTGTGTGAGAAGGGCTATATATAGATTGCATTGTGTATGAGAAGTACGCGCGGACAATCGCTACTTGCCAGATCATACATGTCGTGTTTTACTACAAACCCTCCTACTATTTAAAGGGGCAAAATCAGTCAAAATTTCCTTCCACCTCCCCTGCTATACTTTTACACAGACATGATCAGATTACATGTGGTTTTGTACTATGGCAGGAGGGTAAAAACAATCACCTTGACTGATTTTGACCCATACAACAACATGGCTCAGAATGTATGTTTGCATAGGAGGGTTACCCTCCTATGCAAACATACATATCAATGAGGACAAGGCTTTGTCTTCTGTATTTGCACCTGCGAGGACCGTTTTCAACAAGACCGTCCCAGAGAACAACAATTATTTCTTTATTTCTTTATTTCTTTATTTCTTTATCAACTTCTCAGGAGTAATGCAGATGCAGCACTGCGAGATCAATCACGAGCCGTGTACAAAAGATGAAGACGGAGACGAAATCGCGACAATCCACGGCAGTGTTCGGCTTGGGAAGACTTTGGCCGACTGCCAGGCGTCGTGTTAATAATGAATTACCCTAATACGGTATTACCGGCGCGAGATTGTTCATACTACGGACGTGAGAGTAAATGTTTAGCTAGCGGGGACCGAGTGACAGCCCGGGGGGGGGGGGGGGGGGGGGGGGGGGGGGTAGACGCGCAATAACAATTTCGCACTCTTTCATCGAAGAGACGTATAAACCGCCCCGTTTGGTTACAAAAACACGGGTGATTTATAAAAAAGAACACTTGATGGCAACGCGTGTGTCTAGATGAGCAAGGGGATATTGGAGGATGGGACTCGTGAAGGGTTTTGCTCCCTGTCGGAAAATACGGATTTGTCTTGGCAGTGAGAACTAGCGGTGTCCAAAAATGCTGAGAGGTTGAATTATTTTTTATATTTTTTCATTTTTAGACTAATTTCTAGTTATTCAGACTTGTGAGTGATTTCTCGCACAGAACGATGTGAAATTTATATCGCTCGACTGGCCTGTGTCAATAATCACACGCAAAAACATAACAAATACAACAAAATCTTTGTTTCTTAAGTACTCATCGTTGTTTCAGAAACATTTATAGTTGAAAACACTTTAAAGCGTCTGCGACGGAATCCCTCCCCGGGTTTGTTTTTTTTTCCGCGAGATTGTCACAGCGCAAGGGGCCTATACGGCTGATGTCCCATACGAACACTTCACATGCATTTGATTAAAAATCGGACATAACGTTCTCGCGCATACGCGCAATGAATTATTTTTCGGCGCAGGGTGAAAACTGTCATGATGGCTTCAATGACTTTGTACATAGAAACCGTGCATCCAAAGAACACGGGGTGACATTTATAATGCATCATACCGAGAAAACCATTTGATTGACTGGAATGAAATGCTACGCAGAGAATTACCATCGGTTTCGTCAGCAGTATATCGAATTTCATTTAAATCTGTCACTGTTTGGCCGAGATCTGAAGGAAGGACGAATTTTATCCCCACTGACTGTGAACGCATGAAAACCCGCTTTTTTTAACCTAGGTTTGATGAAAACTTTATGTTTGGAATAGAGGAATCCCACAACGACGAGTTTAGCGCCGATCTGCGCACTTCCGCGTTTGAAAACGAGGATCTTAATGTCACAGTAAACAACTTTATGCTGATCGTGCGCCTGCGCTTCCTTTTATGGCCCGATTAATTCATGCATGAATGAATGTGCTGAAAAGCGTTGTTTTGTGTTTGCCACTGACATTCACGCTTTTAACCCGGAAGTTAGTCTTGGTTCAAGACGTTGTTACGTATAATACGCGATAACCAGCCGCCGCGAGAGGGCGTTATTAGCCACGAACTATTAATAGCCACGAACCGCCAGGAACAACGTCTTGGGAATCTTGTAAAATCTCCCCCCGAAAAATGGGGGAAACTAGTGCGCATGCGTCAATTCTGTATGAAAATGAGGAACATTTTCCTTCACGCACGCGCACATACGAAAAAGAGCTGCCAGGAAGTTGCACAATAGTCTGGTAGCTATCAATACTACTGGCGTCGAAGGGGCACTGGTAAGTTCGCGATCGAAGCTGCTTGCTCTGCTTTGCATTAATTGCAGCATGGAGGAAGGAAACCGGCTATGCGCTAGCGGCTGCAGTGTTCACCGCTCGTGTTCGCCTGCGACGTCTTGCAACTGTGACGATCGATGCGAGGGAGATACAACGGGTAAGGTGCCGGGCGGGACCGGGCAGGCAACCTGGGTGATGGTGTGTAATCTGCGGGAAATTACTTGTTACATGCAAGAAATACCTCTCCGTTATATTAAACCGTAGGGGCTCGGACAACTCGACCGTTGGCCGACTCGACTCGAGACAACTCGACCGTTGAGACAACTCGACCGTCTTTGCGTCAAATGGGAAGACAATTAAGTCGTCCGTGGAGACAAGTCTTCCGTTGAGACAATTGACAAGTCGTCCGTTGAATTGAAGTCGACTCGGGGGTAGGGGAATCGCTTCTGTCTTGGCGGGGATTTGCGTCCAGCCTCAAAGCAAACATGAGCCTGAATTTTTGTCGAGTTTCACCATGTACCAGTGGAGAAAACCCGCAGGAGATCTAGAGTGCGTCTCAGTATCTTTGTGAACTGTGTGACAATCGAATCACCAGAGTACGACAATCTCCGTTTTCCCCGGCCGTAAAGAGGGCCTCGTGAGCTATTTGTTTTATTATTATCACGGCCTTTTTTATTTTATATCTCAATCAAATCACCTAACAAGGTCTCCTCAGCACCATTATAATACATCAATTATCATATTCAGCCCCGTTAAGATTTTCTGTTTATTATATTTCCATCATTCCGGAACTTTTTAGTTCATTCCCCTCGGCCCTACCAAACAATCTAAATAGCACGGACCTGCTGTACCTTTATCTTCATATACTAACACTCGGGCGGTAGTAGTCAGGGGGTTAGACTATGCATAATGCATCTATTTATGTATTCATAATGCCGCTGCAACATTAGGCTAAGCAGGTGCGTGCGCACAACACGGCTTCTACAAGATTCCCAAGACGTTGTTACTGGCGGTTCGCGGCTATTATGTTTGTCGTGATAACGCCCTCTCGCGGCGGCCGGTTATCGCGTATATACGTAACAACGTCTTGAACCAAGACTACCCGGAAGTGCGCAGAAGGGGCTAATGTGAAATTCCTCTATTGCGTGTGCGAAAAGGTAAGCACTTATCCAGAACCACCAAAATGACATCGTCGCGCGCATCGCGCCTTGTGCCTATTCAATAAGGTCTAGTGCATTTTCAGCAATACATGACGATGTCATTTTGGTGGTTCTGGATAAGTGCTTACCGTGCGAAAACTTCATGGCTGTGTTAATGCTTTTATTGTCAGTAATATTAACTACAGGTTTCAAATAGTAATTCAGTTTTTTTCAATTGAGGAATGCTATCAGTTTCGATTACTTTAACCTAGTTTTTAGTGTCATGCGCAGTGAAGAGTTTGTCTGCGGAAAATAGCGCAAAATAGAGAACCCATGCCGTTTACTATCCTCGCACAACAGAACGCGATCGCCAAACACAAACATCATCAACTCTATTTTCAAACACTGAATACACGCCAACAATGCCAGATTGCAGTAATTCACCTCCCTCGCTTGTCTCTCCATTCATATTTTATGATCGTCTGACACGTATTCCCATAAGGAAAAAATCAACTGCTGTCGGGCGTTGCGCTCACGCGATAATTGCACGCACATTCTGCAGGTGCTGTGCTGAACGCCGGGCAAATTGTTGGCAGCCGACGGTTAATGTACATGTAAAGTATGACTGAACGTTTGGGTACGGTTCAGTACAAAGGCAATTAAGGTCCTTTTTCATAAAAACATGATTAATTGCAGGCGCGGATCGCTTAATTTCTTTGGAAATTTTTAAAATTTATTACTGTTTTTATTTCTCAAGGGGTAGAGTGTCAATGCAAAGAGGATCGAGTATCAAGAACAGACTGTAGGGGGGCCTATGCTGTAATTTGAGAAGCATAAATTTGTATATCGATTCAAATGTTGGATTTGCTAATTCCCGAATTAAAATGAGCTGAGATGCTTAGAGTGTCTAATAAGGCTATAGGGATAATGTATTTCCAGGTGTATAACGCACAGGAGTCTCTGTCTACCTCTGACCTCCCCTAGAACACGCGCTAGCGGTATTTTCAGCAGACCGGTAAAATTATTTTTCAAATTCAAATGATAAGTTGCTATCATGAAACGAGTTACGAGCTTTTCATGAGACATTCCACACACACACACACACACACACACAGTCATGTAAACGGGTGCAATCGTGGACCTCCCATTGTTCCTCTTTTGTTTATACTCTAACTTTTTCGGAAGGCCTCCCATTGGTTTTGTACACGATTTTCAATCGTGGACGTTAGGTCAAACGTGGACCCCTTTGTCTACGCCCGAATTCTTTTGTCCTAGGTCCACGATTGCCGGCATATACAAACTCACAGGCAGACGATAAGTTACAGAGTTAATAAGTTTCAGTATTTGAATTGAGAGCGAAACGCTCCTAATAGGCCAGTTCGGTATCTCAAAGGTCAAAGGGTATTCGGGATAAAATTGCTGACGTAGTGTCACGCGATGTTACGTGAACGCCCATTCTGATTGAATTTAACACGTGCGCGTTGTGCGACCATCTTTCGCGTTCACACGCGCGCGTTAGGTCACGCGGGTCATTCGGGATAAAATATCATTGTGCAAATGCGCAGTTGAAATACCGAACTGGCTAATTATTCTTACAGTTTTAATGTACAGTAAGCTTCGTGCCTTGCTCGTACTGTACTACAGGGAGAACAATAAATAGCAGAGTGAAACCAGTAAGGAGATCTTTCTATGTCTTGCAGGCAAGCTGCCTTGATTAACTTTATTAAATTAATGTGAGTTAATTTTGTGAGTTAATGTGAGTTAAATTGATTAAAAGCACATTAATTGTTTAATACAAAATGTAATTTTGGCTTTTTTTTAGATACAAAAGCAAATTGCTACTATTTGTCGGTAAAAAGTAAAGTCTTGGCTGACAGAGTGAAAAGCTATTACCTACGATAAAGCCCCCCCGATTGACTTCGAGTAAGACACACAAGCAAAAACATTAGTATATACGGTGACTGATGCAAACCGGCATTTAAAAATTAATGTGCAATATTGCAAAATTAATGTACAGTCAAATTCATTTACGAGATTTTAACTTAACACGGTGCATCGAGTTTACACACTCCATTCCAAAAAATACACATTCATTTCACTTATAATAATTATGCTCTGTCACTGGAAAACGATGCGAATTCAAACTTCGTTTTCATTTACTGCCGGGACCTATCGAATCAGCTATGATAAATATTAAATGTAAATTGTAATATATTACTGTAAATGAGAAAAACAAATTGTTGTTGGACTGTATGGTGGTGCCACTTCGAAGGGGAAGACGTTAAAACAATTAGTCACTCGTATGGCAATCAGCGAGTTAATTAATCAAGTAAAGTCCAGTAGTTCATCTTGACGATTTGTGTGACTTTTCACATTTGAAAAGTGCAGATTGTCAGCATTTTATGCTGTTTACTGAACTTAGTCCAAAGAAATTGCCTCTTACATTTTAAGGGCAACTCACGATTGTAATATGTGAGCGTAAAAGCCATTGTAAGCACGGAATCCGTGGTCTACATTCGCACATCAAATGAAATACAAATGTCAGTAAAGACCGCATCATTTGAACGTCTGTAGTAGGCCTACATTACGGGTAAACAGCTATGACCTCAAACTCGTGTCCTTAATAGGTCGATGTAACTAAAATTGTTGTTGTAATTGGGTTTCACTCTCCGGTGTGTAAACAACTATTAAAGTCGTTAATTATTCACGGCAGCGGCATGGATGTTGACTTTTGAGGGTAGTATTTCGAAATGGTAATACATCTCATTTTCTCCGCAAATATTTGACAGCAGGAAGAAATGCACGGGTTGTTTGATCTTTGAAATTATCAATTATTAATGAAAAAATGTCCTTTCCTTGATATGGGAATGCCATACATAATCATAGCAAATCAACGCAGTGAAATCAACACGGGTAACGATAGTTTCCAATTTTAGAAATGCGCGTGGGATTTGTGGGAGAACTTAATACACCATTCCAAGCATGATCAGAATTGTCTTGATTGCGAGCTATTTATTCACATTGTGGCGCTCTCAATAGAGAACAGTCTCTCATCGCAAAAATATATTTTGGTACAAATCATTGAACAGGGCGGTGAACTGCAAATACTGCCGACTTACCGGCAGCAAGTCACACCCCAGTGTGCTGGAGGTATTTTGCGCGGGAAAAGCCGCTGAGGCGTCACAAGTGCTGATGCGTCTGGTTGTGCTACCTCGTCTACGCAACATGGCGACGCGTTTGGGGGATTGTTTTTTTTTTTTTTTGCTTTTTTTTCGAGGTAATTACCAAAACAGCTGCGGCCAGAATAAGGCGAATACCTTTCTTGGCCGACAAAAGGCATAATCATTTCCGAGGAGTCCCATTAACCGCATGATTCCAGGAACTGTTCGACTGTGATGTGAATGTAGTAGGCCTACATTACGGGTAAACAGCTATGACCTCAAACTCGTGTCCTTAATAGGTCGATGTAACTAAAATTGTTGTTGTAATTGGGTTTCACTCTCCGGTGTGTAAACAACTATTAAAGTCGTTAATTATTCACGGCAGCGGCATGGATGTTGACTTTTGAGGGTAGTATTTCGAAATGGTAATACATCTCATTTTCTCCGCAAATATTTGACAGCAGGAAGAAATGCACGGGTTGTTTGATCTTTGAAATTATCAGCGCGATTAATGAAAAAATGTCCCTTCCTTGATATGGGAATGCCATACATAATCATAGCAAATCAACGCAGTGAAATCAACACGGGTAACGATAGTTTCCAATTTTAGAAATGCGCGTGGGATTTGTGGGAGAACTTAATACACCATTCCAAGCATGATCAGAATTGTCTTGATTGCGAGCTATTTATTCACATTGTGGCGCTCTCAATAGAGAACAGTCTCTCATCGCAAAAATATATTTCTAGATTTCTTTACCATCAGAAATAACACATCGTAAGCTTTAAAACGATGAAAGAATTATTAAAATCGGAGCAGTATTAAAAAAGTTATGATAATTTTAAGTTTTACTAGATGATCCAGCACTATTGTAGAAATCAATCGATCAAGTTTGTCCTTCATCTCCGCACAGCTGAACGGCTTACGATTAGGGGTTAGCCTTGGTATCTCCTAAAAGTGTCTCTCATTGGTGAATTTGTGGAAATATCGGTCAGATCAGCCAATCAATGAAGAGTTCCGATCACAAGTTTTAAATTGATACCAAGTTTGTTATTATTGCATTTAAAATGGCGATGTACACAAATCGAAAAGTAACGAATCTTATGAAGAAAAATAAACACAAATTCTGGTGATTATCAGTGAGTTACCTTTACTAAAATCTCTTTTAAAACATTATATTGTACTAAAAAATAAAAACGAAAACACGGTATGATTTATTTTACATAAACTAGCATTTTAAGCAATAAAACGAAAATCGAAAATTTCGACCCTCGATAGATTTTTGCCTGTAGCTCAAAACGGAGGAATGCGACTTCCGAATGGTCCCTTGTAAGAATGGCACAATTGGATTCTATGGGCATCGTCTAGCTCGCCATTAGCAGTTTACTGGTGTTACAAATATGGCGGGACAAATATCATGGAGTTGCTCAGCATAAAACTTTGCTGAGCATGCCCAAATGTCCTCGTTAACAACAGGATCTCCAACCAAATTTTCATGTGATGTACGTTGCTTTTGATGGTATCCAGCTGTGCTTGTGTAATGCCTTAAACCAAGATCACATTACTCGTGCTCAACACAATTAAACAAATGTTCAAACAAGAGAAGTAAATCACATCTAACTAACCGAAACTTTATTGACCACATACAACGACAGGCACATAACCATTTGTGTATAACTGTAAAGGCAGTACTACCGTTGCCGGCCCCGGAGCACTAACCATGGACACCACCACATCTTACAGAACAAGAGCCATGAGTGAGGTGTGGGACCACAATATATAGGTATAGCAACATGGTTTACATTCCAATTCCGAGTAACCAGGAATACCTACAA
The DNA here is from genome assembly GCA_037893225.1 of Hippasteria phrygiana. Taxonomy (NCBI): domain Eukaryota; kingdom Metazoa; phylum Echinodermata; class Asteroidea; order Valvatida; family Goniasteridae; genus Hippasteria; species Hippasteria phrygiana. Next base: position 178,603 of record JAZGUH010000362.1, on the reverse strand, counting down.
TTCCAAAGAATAATTAAAGTGCCTGGATATATAATAGACAAATTCTTAGAAACGCTTAATGACATCACCACGCTTGCTTACCATTGAAAACGACATGCAGTTTTGGCAGTAAGCTGTTTTTGCTAAGCTAGACTTTTGTACTAAGCAGACGTTTGTGCTTACATCAGCCCCATGAAATTGGCCCCAGCTGAACGGTCGAGTTGGGTACACACAGTGGCGCACGCTCCCCCCCCCCCCCCTAAACAATCATCGCCCCCCCCCCTCCCAGTCCCCGCACTGAAAATTTCGCAAACGCAGAAAATAATAGTATTATAAAGAAAAACCACTGTTAGAGCCCCACTGTAACATCCAGCCCCCCCCCCCCCCACTTGCCCCCCCATGGAGACAGCCCTGGCTACGCCGCTGCACTGTAAAAACAGTGTTTAGCAAGTAAACACTTTTCTAAACACTTTCTTGCTAGCTATCAGTTTGTAAACACGTTTTCATACTAAACATGTTTAGCGTGCTGACGGATAGTGTTTAGCTATTGAACACTGGTGTTTAGTAATTGGACACGTACTGTTTAGCTTCTAAACATGTTTACAAACATAGGGCAAGATAGCTCAGTTGGTAGAGCGCCGGTACGGTAACCCGGAGGTCGCAGGTTCGAATCCCGCTCCTGCCAGTTTCTTTGTTCACTTCGAAAATGTATTCATTTTCGAAACTAGTCAGTTTCCCTTGTGGATTGTTTGACGAATTAATGTTTACAAACTGATAGCAAGACTGTGTTTAATTGCTAAACACAGTTTTTAGAGTGTGGGTACACATGCACATATGTCACTTCGGCTGATCAATAAAAGTGTCCAGCCCAGCAGTGAAAACGGCAGGCATTTAAAGGCAAATAATTTGCGAAATATTTATGGGAGGTGCTCACCAACGGTGGAAGTTACCCCCACCCCCCCTCCCCCCCCCCCCCCCCCCCGTCTGGGTCTATATAGGTCTGAAAATTGGGATAATTAATGTCTTTGGTATCTATTGAAGATTTATCCCGTATTTACATCTGGACTCAGGAAAACCGTAGGTAGGGCTGTAAAACCTATAAATGTGGCCAATCCCACCAGCTCTGCTGTAGTTCTTTACCGATAGTGGCTTTTAGCCTTGTATTTAGGCGACTTTCATAAAAAATCTTCCTGCTCGGCGACTTATCAAAGAGATGGACATTTTTCAACGAAAATAAGTACACCAGAATCTGCAATGCCTTCATTCTTCCGCACAGAACGGTTTAAGAGATACAACATTACAATCAGGGGTAAAGAAGAAAATTAAGGTACAATATGCCGCAAATCCAGTGCTGACGTTAAGTACAGTACTAGATGATTGACGGACAGGCCGAATGTTGCCGCGTGTCCGGTAACTTTCGGAAGCAACATAGCCAGTTGCAAATGTGTGTTTGATGAGTGGGCCAGATAGTTAAAAATTGCCACGAAAATCGACATATCTGTACCCCAACGAAAACAAAGCACTGCGAAACAAAAAAGAAAGCATTCACTCTTTCCGCAACCGGGGAGCACACATATCGGGTTGTTTTGCTTTGTTTTGTTTTCCAGTACGTGTCTATTCGTTATACCGTTAGTCTCGTAAGTCGGGGTTTGCATGATGCTTAAACGCTCTTGTTTTACATTTTTAATGCGGACGTAGTGTAAAGAATATCAATTTGAAGCTCTGAACTATTTGTACCTCCAGGCACGATTTTATTTTATGAAGCTGCTCTTTTGTAATCAATTATTCGGTTACTAGTAATATCGTAAACGGAAGGTTTTTTCATGAGACGTCTCATAAAGTGAATCATTTTGATAACGCTGTAAAAATTGGCAAGTTTCCGAATGCTAAATTTAAATAGAACACGCGTACACTCTAAAAAGAAAAAGTCGAAGTCCAATCCCACGAGATAACCAAAATCTGATACTTAAGATGATTCAAATATGTACATTTCATTTTGATTCATTTTCATTTTCATTACCAATTTTAGTCATACCTCATTGGAATGGACTCGGACATTTTTTAGAGTGCGGTGATGGGGTGCTTGAGATGCATTTATTGTTGGAATCGAGTTTAGAGTTCAAAGCTTACCAAACGCTGAAGCTACACCTCCATCGGGCACGCCGCAAAAGCCGTGGTGTTATAGAATGGACACCGTCGGTGTAAAATTTAACCCTTCCTTGTTGAGGAATTTCAGTGATTATCAAGTTCAGTTTTTGGAATTAAGGTTAGGCCTATAAAGGCAACACTAAACATTTCCGATGAAACCCTGGTGTCAATGAGGTCTTCCTTGGTGTTTTAACAGCAAGTACGGATAAGAAAACAACACCAATTTTAATTTTGATTGAAATTTAAACACCGAAAACGAAGTGTCATCTAATTTTTTCTGTGGTGTTTACTTTGGCCAAGAGTATTGGTTGATGTTTCATTCACGTTGCACAGACACTAAACACCCTTCTGAGCGGACCGCGCAAATCTAACTGCTGGTGTTATTTTAACACCATTCCCAACACCCCAAAAAATAAATGAATTCGGTGTTGAAAATCCTAACACCGCAGTATTTGCAGTTTAGAGCACATTTTAAACTAGTGCACCACTCACGCATTACCCTTTTTTTTTTGTAACGTTATACATGTACATTCTACCGTTAAATAAAAAAAAATATAACAACTTACTTGGGAACTTATAACAACTTACTTGGGAAAGGATAGCCTATTCCTTTTTTTCCCGACTCAAGTTTCCATCCTTCTCCGGTCAATTCACTGCCGCGCACACCTTAACCATTGCTCTTGTCTATTTTGACCAATTCAGGTGCGAAACCCATTTTTTCCCCCACGAAAATGAAGAATTAAAGAAAAAAAAATCTTCCACTTTTTCAAAAACTTCGTTTGAAAGTGCACACAACGCAGTCACGTCACATACGTTCTTTACCCTCTTGAACAAAAAACGCGCGCTCGGGACGGCGTTTAGACGCGATCAATGGAATCGACATTAAATTTTACAGCGACAATGGTACTGTTCCAAACGCGACTCGAGCGACACAATCGACCCAGAAAGACACAGCAACCCAAAACCATTATAATAATCCTTCCCTCCTCGTCGGAAGCCGCGACAGCCAATATTTCATCTATTGTGAACATTCCATTTGTCTTTGTATATTTATGCCACGGCCGACGTTGTCGTGTTTACCAGCAGGCCTGGAAAATAGATGTCCAAGGGGACAAATAAAGCCACGCGGACAAAAACCGTTCCGTTCATCCGTGAAAAACAGACTACATTGAAAACAATTGCAGTAATTTGCTTAATAGAACTATTTCTCTAAACCTCTCCCCGTCTATTGTATTCAATAGCCATATTGTTACGTTTCGTCTCAGCCACTGTCTATGATAATTATCTGTGTAAAATTTAATTTCAGCTAAACATTGGGTTTTGCAGTTGTGATAGATTTTACATGCCGCGTTGTGTTCAGCGGATATGCGCGGTTTCTCTATATCCAAAGCCATCACCCAGCGTTGGAAAAAGTTGCATCGCGCGAGAACGACAGGTGGACCATTTTTATAATGAGACGTTATAAGATCAGAAAGGCTTGGCGGGGGAAAAGGGTTCTTTGAGGGTTTAAAGAATCGTTTGTTTGCAATTATTTCAGCTTCCTTCCTGACTGAAATACCCTAAACAGTATGTAATTGATCGCTTTTTCGTTGCATGACTAAAGATGACATAGCGATAGCGCCAAGGAAAATTTAAATCGAGTTTGTGCGGCAGCTGAACGTATATAAAGGAATTTTCTCAACGCAGATCGGACTTAAATGTAGTTTCAACCCTGTACGTAAATGTAGCCCGAGGCATGTATAGCTACATTCTTATCAGGCTACATTTAGGTACGGGATTGGGACTACATTTAGACCTCAGCCTACATTAAGATACAGGGTTGAGGCTACATTTAGGCCTCGGCTACATTTAGGTACGGAGATGAGACTAGATTTAGATCTAGTGCTACATTTACGTGCCACTCACCTAAACACTTGAAAGGAAACTGACAATGTAATGTAGGCCCCCTAAGCCACAATAAACTAAACAGGTTGCACGATAATTATACAACAGATCAAGGTAACGCGTGATGCGTGACTGTCAAAAAAGTCTCTTCATTTCAAAGCATGCACCTCTATTGAATGTTTGGGTTGCAACACACGGAAACACTCGCAAATTTCCACTGGTTCTGTTTGTCAAAAATAGCGACACAGGGTATACAAATATCGTTTACCTGTATAGACGTGTGGAGCTGTTAGGCGATGCGGTGCAAGAAGAACATGAATTGTGCATTCAGTGGCAGCGCGATCCGTTTCACGTATAAGCAGGATGGATTTTCCTCTGAACCCAATAATCGTTAGACTAAACTAACTGTCGGCTCCCACCAACGCCCATGCGCAAGTAACAGCTGATCCCGGCGAGCACTCGGTTCTTTATTGATGGGCGCGACTGCGCATTCCGAGCTCGAGTTGAATCCCGCGGGACTCCACGTGGTTTCATTCACTGAGGCAACGTTGGAAGTGTCCAGTGAAAAGACGTATGGATTTTTCGGTCTTTTTTGTCTTTACTTGATTCTGATTCCATTGCGTATACGACATCAACACGTGTTCTCATAAATTGCTTGTCTGTTTCTAGAGGGCGGATCCAGAGTTTTTTTTTTGGGGGGGGGGGTGCTGGGCTCGATAGATTTCATTTAGGCTCTATATTTCTTTTTTTCGTTAATCCAAGAATGAAAAAAAGACTGTTACGCGTAAAAGCAACAAAAAAGCAACGGTTTCTTGCTTCTAATATCATATCGTGGTTGATATACTTATGTTTCTGTTGTATTACTGTTTTTGCCCCCCCCCCCCCCCTCCGTATTTTATTCTTTTGGTTCTGTTTGGTGCGGCCATTTGAGGGATAGTTAGGTGTCTCGTGCTCTTAATCGCCCCATTTAATAGTTACGGTAAACAGACTGAATGTAACGAATACAGGTATGCCCGTTGTTTTATGCTCTGTAGCCTATATACGTTTGCCTTGTCTGCTTCGTAAGTGTGACGTCACAGTGGATCCGGATGTGCAGTGGAAATGAGTGCATATACAAGCGAAGTACGCATGCGTCTAGCCTAACGTACATAGAGCCCGCGTATTTTGTAATCGGAAGTCAACGCTGCCGAAGAAGAAAGCGATGGATGATCGTGTGGACCCTATAGTAAATGTGACGTCATGTGGATCTGGATGCGCCAATGCAAACAATGCCATGCGCGTGTTGCTTCACGCGCTGTCCATTTCGATCACATGCACTTTGGACCCGGAACTTAACGCTACTTAATACGAAGAGAACTCTAACGAGGATCTCATTGAATTCACGGCTGTAAAAATGAAAAGGGAATCGGCCTACATGTAGTGAGACTATAACCAAAGAATATTGCCCCACCATAGCAATTAATGGCTGATAGCGCCCTCAATAGTAAGTCGTAGCAAGCGGATTTATATGAAACGTCGTGGTTCATACATTCCGTATCATCAAGCAAGAGGCCATTGTTGTAAAGTAGAGACAAGCAGTCCATCACTGGACTATATTAGTAGATTCAGCCTCAATAGAGTACCAAAGTCTGACGTCGGTTGCCGCGGCAATGGTTCCAAACACATGCAGTTTAGAATGTATTCTGGTTCTAAACATTGCATTGATTGACGTCATCACTTCGGTACTCTATGGCCCCTGTATCATTTCTGTGGGGTAGGAGCTCCGATGTTTGAGAGGCAAAAAGAGTACGTCGGAAAATCCTAGACAGCTGGGGTTAGTACAATGACCTTTGTGGGACAAATCCTATTACAGACAAATCCTATTGTGATGGGCTTATCCAATACTATTGATTATGACAGACTGTGACGCCCCTATTTTATACAATTCAGGTAGTCCAAAAATATAAAGGGACGGGCATATCAGCTTGAATCAACTAAAGTCAGTGTTTGTAATACGAAAACGTTTCGCATACAAAAGTAACTAAAAATCCTGAAATCGCAAGGCCTGCATGCTCTATGTACGAAGAACATGGAGATAAACAAAACATGATATTAGTACGTCACATTGCATTACTTACGTCCGTGACGTAAAGGGGAAACGGTACTTGCTGCGATGTTTAAGTATACTCACCCGTTGTTTTTACTTATCGATCCACTTAGAAGGCAGTTTGTTTCTTCGACAGCTGGTCCAATGGGGTTGGATCGACACGAATTCTGTTCTTGGACTTAAAAGCAATGGACCATTTTAGTATGACGGCCACGTACGGGTTACGTTGATAGCACAAACGTTTGGTTGTCCCGCCAGTCTGTCATGGCGTCCACACTTGACTCGCCGAGAGAGATCAGCTTCGCTCGGTCTTACTGGAATGCCGTCGGCGACTGGGAATGCATTACATCGTTGGCTTGCCAACCTCCGAACTGGCATAAATATACTTGTATTGATCGTACAAAGTCAGATTGGAATGAACACTTTGAGGGATGTGTCGCGTCGGTGCTCTCTGTAAACACAGCTGAATCGGTATAGGGACAAGTCACTCGACAAACAGCGTACACAAGTTGCTTCAACAGTTCTCCATAGCAACAGTGAATTTCTGACGGATGGGAAATATTTGCTATGGTTTTAAGCTGAAGTGTCTTTTTTTTTTTTGGGGGGGGGGGTCTGTTGAGGATGATGATTCAGCACGACTCAGCGAGCCTTGTAAGTGATGGACTGTCGTCCGATCACAGGGTCATCCACCTACCTGGTTATTTAATTAAAGGCATAATAATAGCTTCGGTGTTGATCAAAAATAGAAATGAATCATTTCAATCCGAAAGCTAACTGTTTTATAAAGATGGTGCCGGTACCAATCCTTCTCAGAAATATTTCCGTCTGAAATGCTGTAGAAAATAATATCTGAAGAACTCCCGAAACGCATTGGCTTATTTCGATCTCAACAATCCAAATAATAGAGTTTTATTAACACTGAAATAACACTGTCCTATGTGTATTAATATCGTTTTAAAAACAACCTTATTGCATTTTCTCTTTAAAGCAGCTTTTGGGGCTTCACCCTGAAAATTAAATGTCCATGTTGTATTGCTAATTTATTAGTTTTAGATAAGTTATGAGCTTTCCAATAAGATATTCCACACAAAAAATCGACCAACGACAAGTAACGGCTATATTATGTAAGACTTTCCAATGCTGCATTACGACAGGGTCGCTCCTAATTAATACAGTATGGTATTAATGTATATCGATTTTCGCGCATAGCACATAATGAAGAATTTTCTTTTTCACAACAGAAATATTTTATTTTCGGTCAACCAAATACAGTGTGGTCAGATTTCTTTCCCTTCTTCTGGTAAATCCAGTTGAATGTTCAGTCAGAACACGACACACGTACATACCTGCTTTAAGCTTTAAGTGAGATGCGTTGGCGCGAACGCTGTTTCCCCCGGACTATGTGATGGCACAATATTGTCATCTCCATCCAATTAACGTTAGATTTTGTCTTCGTCTAACTCGCTTTGAAAAGGACCAAAATAATTACATTTCGGATATCGAAACACAGTCTGAGTCGCTCTCGGAGGGGGGGGGGGGGGGGGGGGGGGGGGCACAAGTCTCAGATCAATCACCGAAGTAGTATGTGGCGTTTGCATTGAGAAGCGATAACATGGTAAGCTCGAGTCACACCTGTGCCGTGTTTACGGCACCGAGTCTTGCCGGGAGATTACCGCTTCACAAATCCTCCCTTGCCCCCCCCCCCCCACCCCCCCCCCCCCCCCTCCGTACTGAGGTATACGGCAAGGGAGAGTGTGACAAATAACAGTTTTCACACGTTGTGGGCATTTTGATTTGTTAGGGATTGCGTGTAATTCTGTTTAATGCATCATTCCACATTCCTGAGTTCTTGCACTGGCAAGACGTTCGAAAAACTATTTTAGTTTTCACGAAGAGACAATTTCAAATCCCTGTGCAAAATGTCTGTCTACAAAAGTGGCTATAAAGGGCTAAACATGCTAGAAAATGAAATGGATTGTGGGTTTTAACGAAGAGACATGAATGTGAACTCCATTTTACAAGAGGGTTGTGAAGGTACACAAAAAACTGTGGTGTTAATCTCACACCATTGTGATGTTTATTTCGGGCGAGTGATCCAATATAAACACCACATGGTGATAATTGAACACCACAGTTTTTTTGCAGTGTAAACAAATTCCAGGAAATGGATTTTGAGTTTTCACGATAAATATATACGGTATCAATGCAGACAAAATCTTGATTTCTCGAAATTTTTGTTTAGTGTACGGAGTGGCAAAATTGATAATGTTCGTGAAAACGCGTGCCCAGAGGATTCAGGTAAAAAGGAGAAAATCTAATTATCCAACTCATATCCGTTTGTATTATTGTATACAACATTTGCAAACACCAAAAAACAAAACTACTGAATTATTACGAAATACCGTAGACTGTTAGGAAATAGCCGTTTCAAGCATCCTGTAAAATCATGGCACCTGGTGTGCTGTCGTTCTCAAGAAAAGTAGAAATTTATATGGTTTTCCAACGATTGTCGGCCGACAATCGTTGGAAATAGTCTAGTTCCCCGACCTGATAATTCCCTGACGTCTATAAATTGCTCCGTTTTGTCTAAAAGTATGGTCAGGGAACCTGACAACTAGAACATATTTGTTCTCTCTCTGTTTTCCCAGCGTCTATGCAAACAAAACTTTAAACAGGTCAGTGTTACAATATTTGCTAGCACGCTATAAAATACTAACCACCAAATCCATTTATTTTTGAAAATTACAGTAAAACAAATCGTGTAGGGCCTATACTACCTTTAAATCTTTCAAATATGGCAGACCGGTTGCACATGGCAAGCGGCAAGTTGGCGTTCGGCAGATAAATAGAAGTGTGTTTAACTCAATCCCTTCATATCCCCAGGGGACTAAAAGGGCATGTCTGCCCACCTCCGATCCAGAAAACAAGCAATGCATACACATTTGTCGACCAGTCATCTACTCATCGCACCCTTCACCGAACTCAGACCCACGCTTAATTCGTGCCGAGGGTAAGTAATCATTGAGGTCTTATAGCTTCTCCGAAAGTCACTTTGAGAAAACTTGGGAAGGGTTCTGAAGGCGTCAACGCCTCTGTGTTATATTGACAGTGATCCATTAATAACAAAAGCGTAATCACTTAATTAAAGTCTTTGGTGTAAAGTCCACATACCATGGCACCCATCCTTAGGCATTAGAAATATAAAAGTAAACACCGATCTTGGTGTGAAAAAAAAATAAACAAATTTATAGCCTCTGGAAGTTAAGCAGCGGTGAAACTCGGCGTTTGATTAAAAGAAACTGTTTTGCGGTACTGTCAAAGTCAATAAATTCCGACAGCCCCTGATGAAATAAAACACAACCGCGTACATTGACAGTTTACCACCAAATTATATGAAAGTATAAAATGCTATTTGTGCAATAGTAGTCCGGATATTATCTTCAGGAACCGAGAAAGACCGGACGAAGGGGCAAACCACGCCATGTCCCTACGGAGGACTTCACGGCATCGACTGGAATGACAACGCCGCTGAGCGATAAACTCATCCGCAGTGTCCCCGACCCACACGGGGGCTTCGGTTTCTTTTCTGGGATATGCGTTTATCAAAGTCAGCCAGGGCATATTTTGTGGTAATAATTTCAAGGCTGACAGACATACACCCACCACATGTCAACCTTGGTTGCAAGTAACGCGTCAGGAAGGGTTATCATGCGGCACTCGTTTGCAATAACCCTGGGGAGGAGACGTGATGAGTATTTTAGCCGGTAGTTTGCGCGGGAAATCGCCACTTTGCATCCAACGAATGGCACGGGTGGTCGCCACACTGTCGCGCCTGTGTGCGTAGGCAAAACGAGGAGACTAAATTACAGTGTCCGTTAATATGTTTAATCACCGCCTTGTGTCACGATACGTGCAAAAAGATATTCCGATAACAGTAATGCGAAGTGCCACAGACAAGTTATTGGTGCGTCATTTTGATAATTCCAGGAATTGTAAGCACTGTATATGCTCAGTGCATAAAGTCGTTCCCGTTTGTTAACCTCTTGCCACCGGGTGGCGCCGGGGCAGCCAAGCGAAACAGAAACAAGAGGCTTGTGCAGCCAAGCATAACGTACACAATACCCCAATAATGGATTGAAAATGCAAAAATTGGCGTGTATTTGTGTCAACCGGCCAGGTGACAATTTCAATCTGCACGTATTTGTGTCAACCGGTGGCAAGGGGTTTTAAGACGAACAGTGGTATCAGTTGCGATAAACGCAGCTATGAGGTACAAACCGAAATGCTGAATATTGAAACGCTTTCAAGAACCTCAAGATACCAGCTTGCAGTGACCGACTTACTTGGTGATACTCTCAAAAATGTGTCCATTTTCATGCACAAGAGGCGACGATAATAGAGGAATCCCACAACGACGAGTTTAGCGCCGATCTGCGCACTTCCGCGTTTGAAAACGAGGATCTTAATGTCACAGTAAACAACTTTATGCTGATCGTGCGCCTGCGCTGTCTTAGATGGCCTGATTAATTCATGCATGAATGGATGTGCTGAAATGCGTTGTTTTGTTTGCCACTGACGTTCTCGCTTTCAACCCGGAAGTGCGCAGAAGGGGCTAAATACATGTGAAATTCCTCTATACAAGGAGATTTGCTCAATTGTATCATGTCATATGCCACAAGTACCATATCAGCTTTTGTGCATGGAAAGAGACAATGTTTTAAAGTGTAAACTTGTTTTATATTAAATAAAGTGAATCGATTTGTGACCACATCTAAATATAAGAATACAAACATTAATCAAAGTGAAAAATGGAGGGGGACGTTCATCTTCCCGCGTCTCAACTCACAATCATCAGGCTAACACGTGACCCGGCCCCGCGAATCAATCAGGTATATAGCAATATTAAAAAGTTGAGATTATGGGGTTTCTAGAAAGTAATACCTGTTATGAGCTATATTTGAATGTAATGTGTGTTGCTGTGGGTCATCCATAGGCCTCGCTATAACCTTTTGAAGATGTTCGAGTCTTGACCCCTTGTTTTGAGTAAACGAAGGTCAAAGTTAGTCATGTGAAAACAATATTTTAGATTGAATTCAGTTTTAAAACTTTGGGACATGACAGGAAGGGGAATTCTGATGTAAAAGAAAATGTTAAAATTCCAAAATTTACTTCCCAGTGAAAAAAGAGGTTGCCTGTGCTTGTTATTCAGATGCAACAGTACATCATTCTGCACATTTTGCTGTGCCAAGTCACATAAGTGATGACATTTTCACGATCTTAGAGCTTACGAGATTTCTTCTCAAAGGCTGCGCCCTTCTAAAAATCTATCAACTCTATGTGTTCTTATGATGAATGTGAATACCTGGACCTGTAAGATTGGGGCTTAAGCAGTGATCAGGCTACCCAGGATAAATAACAAATTAGTTGAATAATTAATTGAGATATCGCTGTAATACTGCATTTCAGGTGCTCAGTTTGGTTGCAATCTTTGGGCGTCATCCCAAAGGGACTTTTTTATACACTCTAAAAACAAAAGTGCTAAATACTGAGTGCTGTGTGTGCACCTAACGTGCACAAATTAGCACCTCACGTGTTAAATTTGAACTAAAAAGTGGAAGTGCTTGCACGTTGAGTGCTGAAAATTAGTATTGAATACCGAGGCTTCCTTGACTGCACCTTAAGTGTAAAATTACGTAGCAACTGCACGACCAATCAGAAATGAGGAAATTTGTGTTAACAAAAGTCAGGTTAAATTGCAGTTTTTAGTCCGAAAATACATAAATATACAAAAATACAAAAATCATAGTATGTTTTATTCAAACAATTCCAAAATAGAATTTCGATTATTTATTGTTTTATTGTTTAATTTTTTTATTTTTACGAACATAGGTGAATAATCTCATTACATCTCCCTTCGTATTCAAATATTGATATTGTTCATTTAAGCAATGACTTTTTTATGGTGGGATAAGCTGAATATAAAGCTAAAGCAATGACATCATTCAGTTTGTAGTGTTTACGTAGGTTATCGTAGCAAGTGTACACTCTACGATAGAAATGTATAAGTTATTTCTGTGTCTACTTCATTAATTTTGTCCCTGTTAATTTGTAGTTAATTAATGTCAACCAAAGTATAACCTTTTCCGCTTTTTGTCTATTTGTGTAGTATGAGTTGTTGAAAATAGCACTTGAAGTGCATCTATTTCAGCTCCTTTTTAGTGCTATTATTATAGCACGTTTGCTTGTGCTAAATCAGCACGGCATGTGCAGTCATATATACAAGCACCTAGAAGTGCACAGTTTTAGATCTTTAAGTGCTAAATTTAGTACCTCAGTTTTTAGAGTCTATGAACGTACAGAGGAAACATCTAATTCAACCTTTTCAGGCAATTTACCACGTGTCTGTTACAAAACTACCACCATGCATGACTACATGTATTTGCATTGAAAGAGAAAAAAGGAATTCTTTTTGATTTATTCTTTGAAAATCCTTCCATCAGTTTAAGAAAGGATTCAAATCGAATCCTTCAAACCCCACAAAAATATTGGCTATAATGGGGTCCAAACAAGCTGTATAGTCCGACATGGAACCTAGAAAAGTTAACAAAGCTATACGAAGACACTGTTGTGCTTTTATAACATTATGCTTTAGACTCATGAATGTCGACATTTTCAAAAAAAAAACATTAACAACATAATGTTGAAATTACTTCGTAGTTTAGTTACAAATGAGGTGGAAATAGCAACTTGGACATGAAGCTGTATTATAGTCATAAAAATCCTAGTGCATAGCTCCTTTAAAATTGATATGGAAGGTATACGTTTGGTTGTTCATTCCTTACAAACAGGACGTCCCGCCCATTTGCCTCACGAAAAGCACTTAAGTGAATTAATTTTTAAAAATTAAATCATGCTAATAACGAAGTAATTTGACGGTGTCCAAGTGTTCAACCCCCCCTCCCCCACCCCCATTGTCCGAGTATCCACAGCGCTTTAATGTGTCGGTATTTAATACTGCACTGTAAAAACAATTGCCATAATTTTACGATAAGTTCACCGTCAAACGGGTTGCCAACGAAAAACCGTAAAATTACGGTCAGTTACGGGCTCCTAAAATGACGGTGACCGTAACCTCTGCACAGATTTTCCGTTATTTTAACAGGAATTTCCCGTAATACGTCTCTTCACAGTATAGGGTTGAAGCAAAAACGATACAAACCAGTAGAAATTACGGGAAGTGCACAGTAACACGTTTACATTTAGCTGTCTTTTTTCATAAATACTTTTCTATTGTTAGGTTACTCGTGGTTTTGCATGGATGTCTTATTTGGGGCCAAATTTGAGGCTACATTGCCTGATATCGATTTTTAGCCAAGACTTTTCATTTTTACGGAAAAGTAGCCACATTTTGATCTTATATCTCTAAAAAGGCAAAAATGAAAATCAACAGTTAAATATGAACGTGTTACAGTAAATTTACGTGGAATTTTGTTACAATGTAGGTAATTAACTGCAAATTAACAGAAATACATGAAGTGGGAACCAGACTAAAAGGAAGTAATCTATTAGACATTACTATAATGGTAGAGTGTACAAATACTACGGTAACCTACTAAACACTTACAAACTGAATGATGGCCTGCTTTAGCTTTACATTCAGCTTATCCCACCATAATAAAGTCATGGTTTCCCACGAACAATTTCAATATTTGAATACGAAAGGATATGTAATAGGATTCCTCACCTATGTTTAAAAAAGATCTAAATTATTTTGTGGAATTGTTTGAATAGAACATATTATGGTCAAGAAAGTGTATTTTTTGGACTAAACACTGCAATTTTTGTGAGCACGAATTTCCTCATTTTCTGATTGGCCGTATTGCTACGTAATGAGCGTAGCAATACGGGTTTGCCCGTAAAATGTAACGCACAGTCCATTTACGGTTACTCACAGTAAATATTTACATGCTTTTCACCGAAAAAATAAGGGATTTTTTTTACAGTGTCCTACGCCATTTAATAAAAGGTAGCGCTCTATATTATTAACTTTAAATGAATGCAAAACAAAGTTAAGCGGTGAATAATCCGGTGAACGAACACTTTAGTTTGGAGAGAACGTTTTCAAGTTATCAAGTTATCAACTCCCGGAAGAAAAAAAATCCAACTTCACATAATACAGACACGATGAGACTATATACATATATTTTCAAAGGTTTGGGTTGTTTTAAAATAAAATAGACATTGGTATAATGTGAAACCCTTATCTGCTGAATTCATACACTGCCGTATTCATATCCTTCTAAGTACCGGCTACTTTATGGGTACCTGATATTTGAGGAATGGAAATCAAGAGACCAGAATACACAACATGTGTTTAATTGAGACCTGAGGATTTGCCAAAAGGGGCATACAATTTGTGGAAACACACAGAGAAGGGCTTCCGAGCGGTTTAATGGTATAAGCAATCCCCAACGCAACAGCTCTCGTTAGTTTTCTCGCCATGGGATTTTGAGGGGTGGAGATATCGAGTCATTAAATCATCTCGGAAAGTCGAGCTACGCGGGTATTTCCAATGACACCCGAGAGTATATTGAGATGGAAGTGACCATCGGCATCAAGGAATTGGCAAGAGAGTTTTGGAGAAAAACATTATTATGGAACCGTGCCAGGAAAATCCAACGGCAACTGTCCGAACTGTTGGTTGTCACAAAACAATGACGTTATACACGCGCCCCTCACCGTACGGAGAGAGATATACCGTACCCTGTGGAGACATGAAAACTATAGAGACAAAGGGACTGAATAAGTTACTCTCCACTAGGCAATTATATGGGTTAGGTTGTCTCCACAAGGAATTTTCTGTACAAAGTCTATGGGGGTTTGCTTAAGTACAGGGACAAAGGGGAGAACAATGCCATGTCTCCACAGGGATGCAAAAACGCGAATGTATGCACGCAAGTGTGTAAATGCCGGAAATCGCGGACCTCCTATTGTCCCTCTTTTGTTTGTACTTTAACTTTTTCGGAAGGCCTCCCATATGTTTTGTACACGATTTTCAATCGTGGACGTTCGGTCAATCGTGTAACCTTTGTCTACGCCCTAACTCTGTTGTCCCTTGTCCACGATTGCCGGTATTTACATCCTCATCCTCACATATCGTCACCGTTTTCACGAAGAGACACACATGTGGATTTTGAAGAAAAAGCGTTTTCGAGATAATCGCATGAGAAGTTTCTCCTATTTTAAAACTGCAAAAAATACTACTTTGCAACAACTTTGTGCAGTAAGGAAACATTCACATGATTCTATGAGAGGTGAATTTTTACGTGAACCCAGTAATTATAATTAACACGGTTGTTAATAAGCCTAAATTAATTAGTAAAGATGTGTGTACCTTCGTGAAAACGAAAATTCAGGTTTTCTTACATTGTGGCCCTTTCTGTTTAATGTGTTTTTCCATATGGAAGGGGTGCCCGTGTTTACGTGCGCGCAGCTGAGAATGTAACAAAGATGTGTGTCTCTTCGTGAAAACGAAAATCTCGGTTGACCTACTTTTACGCCTTTCCGTGCAATACGTTTCGTACGCGTTCAAGGGGCAGGCATCTTTGCGTCTCTTCGTAAAAACGCAAAATGCAATTATCGAGATGTCTGCCCTTTGCATAATTAATGTAATTTGGAAATTAATGATGTGTTGCTTACAGAAGCATGTCAAAATGGTTAAGTAGAGTGTTTTAAAGCAAAATAGTGAAACAAATCGAAATCGAAAAAAATTGTCATTTTTGACATTGTGTGTCTCTTCGTGAAAACGGTGACGATATGTACCCATACGGGGTACCTCTATTGTAGACTTCACCTTCCTTATTATATTCTCTTTTGTCCCCATTGAAATCTCAAAACCCATAGCGTGAACTTTGTGGGTACCTCGATTTCTAAAGACTCCATCGTGGGGTACCATTGTCCCCATTGTTACCCTTTCATCCCGGTACCCCGTAGGCTATAAGGAGACTAATGTACGAACACACACGTGTAAACGCAATAAACATCAAGGTCAACGAAATCTTCAGCCAATAGAGTACCGAAGTTTGACGTCAGTTGGCAAGAGTGGCTCCAAACAAATGGAGATTTCGACTGTTCCTTTGTTAACAGCCAGTCATGCAAACACATTGACACAATAACAAAAGTGTTCTGGTTCCAAACATTGCATTGAACCCATCACTTCGGTACTATATAGGATGCAGCTTCGTTAATATGCCATAATTCTGAGCACTGGGGCGCTATTCGAAACAGACGTGAATTCATGAATACTGAGGTAGGCCTATTACTTTTTACAATCTTTTTCTGAATGGAAGTAAGGCTAATACATCTGAAAATTTAGTTCAGCAAAAATCACTTTTGTTTCTAAACCATAAAAGACCATTATGATATTATATAAACTACTGTAGAATCCAGCGTCAAACCTACGTTCAAACCAGGGGTCTAGCCACTTCCTGAATTCAGTTTGCACTTTTTTACTTTCTTGTATACGGTGAACTGGTACCTAACGTTAGTTTGGTTAGTTTTGTAATTTTGCATTGCTGTGCAACCCGCCGCGAAATCAATCTCGGGGTTGACGCGGGGTTGAAGATTTCAAGTGTGAAAGTCGCATATTTTCAACCCCGCGTCAACCCCGAGATTTGTCTATAGTTAGGCCGTGGGCCGAGTCGCAAAAAGTGCTTTAGTTTTTAATTTTCGTAACGTACCTCGGCAATATACCTGCAAATCATATTAAAACGAAGCCAAAAATAGACTGAATTGTGTGAACCTTGTTCTTTTTGTCTTGTTTTGTTTGCTTTTATGTAGTAGTAAAAAGTTCGGGCAAATAAAATTCCTTCAAAGCTCTATTTTTTGGAGTACGTGGCTGTCAAAAAAGTCGGGTCCCTCTGCTACCGATCAATGTTAACAATGTATTGGAGCGTCTGGTAACAAGATGTTGCGCAATCCAAGATGGCGACGTCCAGAGGGGACGGACATGACATGCATTCGTGATTTCGGTGCATAATACATGTTGCACAATCTGCCAAAGGAAAAAGTGTTCCCCTTTACTGAAACGTCATGGAACAAGGTGACACACTGTGCAAAGGGGGAACAACTGGACAGCAATTTCGCCGAGATCGCTCGTGCAGTAGCGGCGACTGCGGATGTTTATCCGCGGCCGCGTTAACAAGCGCTGGGTTTTATCATTCATGGTTTCATCGGGAATGCTGTGTAATCTCACTTATTTCATTACTTTATTAAAATTGTAAGCCAGGCATCTCGACTAGTAATATTATTTGTTAACAAGATATAAAGACTTCATTCAGTAGTAAGTAAAATTAAGGCATACTTGTATGGGGGAAGGGCGGTAGCTTTATCCGAACAAATCAATTTTAAACCTTTTTACGATATTGAACAATTTTCGCATAATTCCAAAGACATGTATTTTTTCAAAGAATTTTATGAAAATCAGGTCAGAAGGAACGAGTACAGAACCAACCCCCCCCCCTCCAAAATATAATAAAATAAAGTTAAATTAAATTAGTATTAATGAAACCATGCCCGACAACGTTTTGAAATTATAGCTCGTGGTGGCCCATACATTTTTACGAGGAATCTGGGTTAAATATTATGGGTGCACATTTTCATTTTTACTACTAGTACTACAAGCTATATTAGCTCATTATGAGAACCAAAGCAAACATTTAAGTGAGACTGAGTTGTTCTAGTAATCCTTATGTTCATCTTAATTGTCTTTACTAGTTAAAGATGCTTTCTGTGTTTTTAGTGTAGTTTAATTTATTTAAAAAGAAAGCAAATACGTATTGAACTTGTGCTTCATATCAGAATATTCCTGAGGTATTTATTGTTTATAGTAGTCTTATCAGTATACAGATGTACACACCTGTTCCCTGTCATTCTACCTCATTTTAAAAAGGCAACTTAAGTTTGAAGTATTCTAATGAAACTCGTCATTTGCTATAGAGCAGCATGCATGATAAACAAGTACGCTAAACCTTTAAAGTAGTTCAAATTGTTCTTAAATTTACTTTTTTAAACCATTGCATTAGAAACAAAATTGTTCAGTACCCTGAACAAAAACGTTTGTTGGGGGGGGGGGGGGTGTTTCCAGACAGACTAATCACCCCTTGTAAAATTACACCTGTATTGCAAGAGTGTTAGATTGAGTACAATTTTTCCTTTTTATCATTTCAAGAATATCTACAAAAATATAATCCACCAATTTGTTTTGAAAATAACTTAGAAGTGTAATTTCTCAAATTTCACATGCTGATCATGGAATGGACAAGAATAAATTTGTTAATATATGAACATGTTAACTTTTGTCAGCAATTTCTCTTTTTTCATGCGTTATTAATACATGTACTTACTAAAACAAGAATTGCAAAGTACAACACCTTGGAAAGTGATTTTAGCCATTGAAATTATTAATTCAGAATTGTTTACTCCTTTCAGTCTTGAATTGAAAATTCACTTCTAACAGTTATTGGAAAAAATTGGGCACTGACCGTTATCTTGCAACATTAATTTTAAAAATAGATGGCCACAGTCCACTGTTCTTCTCAGACCTTACAGTTCCAGTTGAAGAATGGCATAATTAAGTTATAAAACAGTCACCGATATTTAACATTTTGAGTGAATATCACACATTGTATTGTCCATCAAGGAACAAGACTGAAGAATGAGTGGCCTTAAATTACGTAATGGTTGATGGCATATTAAGAAAGAGATCCCTTAGTAGTACTTGCATTTGGTCATGTTAAGTAATGGAAGACACTTTCTCGAAGGAAAATTACTTTAGCTCCAATGTCTGCTGAAAATCCAAATAGCTTCATCAGGGCCGCTTCATCAGGGCCGCCTCGTCAGTGAAATTTAACAAGGCATAAGCACAACATGCAACATAGAAAGCCAAACTAATTGCCTGGACTCAAAAAATAAGGTCACGGTAAAATCAGGTTGCCTTTCTTCCTTGATGAATAAATGGAGTGCCCAGTCGATCCAGTCCATGGTGAAGTCCAACAGGGCATGCACAAAAGTTTTTTCTGCGTTGATCATGCTGGTGAAATTTCTATGGGCACTTTTGAAAGATCCTTTGTCCTTCAGTGACTGGTGGTAGACCCCTTGTGCTGAAAAAAAACCAATTATAAATACATGTACATGTAAAATGAATATTCAAGATGGCTGGGTCCTTCTCTCATAGTTTGCCAATATCTCCAGGATGTCCTGAAACTCCTGATAAAGGCCAATTAACGAAATTTATTGGAAAATGTTGAACTTGTCAGGCAAATTTTTTGGAAATAACTTGCTGGAACATGTTATGTTGTGCAAAATCAACCCAACCAATGTGGTTTTTTTTAGGGGCGGGGTGGTTAAAGGGCGCAACAGTTTGGCTCATTGTTTTTGGAATTATTTAAAATATTCAACGGAAAGAATGCAACGTCCTGCCTCTACTTTTTTTCACCATATCTTACTTCAATGATGGTTAGTCATCATTGCAGATATATGTTGAAAAGGAAAAAAAAACAAGAATTTGGGACAGAAAATTTCTAAAAATGGTCATGAGTCACCATAGACATTGTACATATAACTAACACAATGGCGTCTCAATACTACATTCTTTCCTATTCAACTAGTTTCCTTTGAAAACATAACATTCATAAAGTGATGACTTTACACAGTGTGTAAGACCTTTTCTCAACAGAACACCCCCCCCCCCCACAAACCCCAAAATAAACTAAATACTAACCTCCCAACATTTCATTTTAAAAAGAACACTGCCATAATGACCATGACAGCAGTCTCGACCAACACTAGACCTGCACTGCAGACGAAAATGCAGTTCTGCTAGTAATCCTTGTAAGTTGTAACTTGTATAACGTTAGGGCCCTTGCAAAGGCCTACATGATGCACATGAAAAATGATGAATACATGGGACCGAGTCTTCGTTGTATGTAGTTTGAAAAATCAACCAAAACATGCCTGACCATTGCATCAATCTATCGATAATATACGGGGGAAATAACCTCACCTTCATTACACTTGCAGCCTTGCTTGAAAGTATTGCGTCAGCGACCTGAAATGGAGGGTGCATAAACTGTACGTGCACCCAAGCAGCTACGAAGTAAACATGACACAAACGGCCTCAAACACTCGTTGTTTTGACGTATTTCTAAAGAAAATATTTTCAAACTCAGGAAACCTGCAAGAGCTATGACACATTCTGTCCCAGATTTTGTGTTTTGAAGTTTTAACTTTCCTCTGTCAGGTCGACAATTGTAAGAAATATCGCCGAAGTCCACGTTAGAACCGCTCTCTTATGCATCGCTCTCTCGTAGTCTCCTGCGGTTGCTGAATTTACGTAAACAACGGCGCGGTACTATGGAGACTAGTGTATGGCTCCCAGACGTCACATACACACGGTGAACTGCGCCAGACTAGTCACTTTTCCGCCTCTTTCCGTGAGAAGAAATCGATTTTTTCAAAAGTTTGAGAGTGTTGTGCTCATTAACAAACAAGATTCACAACTAAGAACAACCCAAATACTATCTTTGATATTTATTTCTATTGAACAAACCAAAAAGAAATCATCCTCCTTAGGTACGTTACGAAAGAAGCTCTTTTTGGGCCTTGGCCCACGGCCTAAGTGTGAAAAGGCCGAAGTTTGGCTCGTTTGTCATGTTTAGTCCTGCCCTCTTCGAGACATCGGATCTGACTCCGCGCTTCACCGGCAGGAAAATCGAGATTTCACAGTTGTCGATATCATTGTTGAAGAAAACAGCATCGCTTGTTTATTTGGCAAGATACATCGATTTCACGCGAGATTTCAGCTCTGACGGGATCTGTCCGGTTCGTGTCCCACTCGACATGTGCCACGCTCCGGAGACTTACGATTGGCGTTCATCTTAATTACTGGCAGGCGACGGCTGCGATATGTGGGCTACCTTTTGATTCCAACAGAACCGTCTTGAGTGTTTTGCTCATTGTTCTGAACGTAATTGAAACAGAACAAAGAACCACCTGCCACAAGAATTTTGTTTCCCGTTTCAAAACGTGGTGCACTTTGTTGCAACTTGATCTTGTTTCTTTAAATATCTTCCCTGAACAAGATGACTGTTTAATAGGTGGGCTTGAGATGATGTACCTTTGATTAGAACGGCGGCCCATTCACCCATAGTTAAGAGAAATCCCAGAAATATATTGTTATTTTTAATTGTTTCGTTCCTTGCCTTTTTCGCCAAGGTTTTGGTAAACTAAAGAACTATAATGCATCGCTGTCATGGCGACACATTTCTAGTAGTAAATCATAACGTTTATTAAATACAGGCACATGGCGACATTAAGTTATTGCTTGATTTAAAATGGCCTCATCTTCTTTTGTTAGAATGTCATTATTTTCGGATTATTTCTTGAACAGGCTTGTATAGGTATTGACAAAGTTATAGTATAAGTTGCACTATGGAATTAGGAAAAAAATTATAACGTGTTAATACTGAGGCATCACATTAAAGTTTAACTGAATAAGAATACTGCTATAATAAACTTGAGATGCTATTTCCTGAATAGGTTCTAATACGTCCTGGAATGTTTTCAGATGAACGTATATAACGAAACCACAATGTTTTAGGGTAAATGACAACGCACTAACACTGAAGCAACAAATGAAATTTAACTGAACAAAAATATTGGTGTAACAAACTTTGGGATGATCGGTTTGGCCACATGAAACAGTCGCCGGCTTGGAACGTCGGTGTCAGCCAAAGTAAAAGACGTCCGGCCACTAAACGCCGGTAGCACGATAATGCCCGTGCAACAAGGCTAAAGGCGTTATTAGCCACCCGAACGTTGTGGTCGGATTAAGCAATAAATCAATGAAATGAAAAACGGAGGGCGCGCGCGTCCATTACGCTCACGGCTCATCACACGCCGGACTGGGCCTGGGCCTTTTAAAGAATTAACCCGCGCTTTTTTACAAATTACGCGATGGATTAATTGCACCATCCCCGGTTCCCCCCGTGCAATGCCGATTTAAGGCATGCCCTTCAATCATTGTTTGTGATTTCCCGACTGATGCCAAGTCATCTATGCCAAGTCGTGCACTTCTTCGACTGCTTCCTTGACAAATCCTATTCGACTCCTGTCTTGCAAGACATGTTGTCTATTTTAGGTGATGCAAGTTGTTGCTTTCTATTTCTTGTTTGCGATGATTTGTAGATTTATTGGTTTACCTGGAAAACAATCCCAGATTACTTTGGGCTAAACGATTTAGGTTAGGGGTAAGAGTGGGTAAACAATCTTGTTTACAGAATCACGAAATATATTAGAAAGGACGGGAAACTTTGTCGATTGAAACATAGTTTGTCTTTTGTTTTGTAATTTGGGTCCGTTTTTGTAACAGCTTCTGTTGTTAAACTGGGTGAACTGTCAAATACTATCTGCTTTGTTGACGTCTTCCCTTATAGAATCTGCCACAAGTGTTTAAAAGCATGCTTTAACAGAGAAGTAAATCAATGGCGTTCAATGGGTAACGGTATTATCTTGGACATTTGATTGGTCAATGGTCGCGTTATTGATGATGAATTGAACTGGGACGCATACACATTAATTAAAAAGTCAAAAGATATTTCGGATCATTCACGTACAAAGAAATATTCAGTCACGTTCATGAACAAAAATATCAGCTCAGGTGTCGTTTTTTTTTTTGCTCTCGGGTATCCAACCTATTGTTATATTTCAGTGTTTTAGGGCCCGTACCTGTTGATAGGCCCATTGTATTGTGGTGAAATAATTCAGTCAGATAGTCATTCAAGCGATAGTTTTACGTAGCACAATGGCTTAACTTTCTGTTGCGTTCTCTGACAGAATAGGACCTGCAGTTGAGAATTAGTGCATTTTTTAAATATTAATTTCTCAGTCTTCGATTGGGTTGTGTTGTGTTGTGTTGTGTTGTGTTGTGTTGTGTTGTGTTGTGTTGTGTTGTGTTGTGTTGTGTTGTGTTGTGTTGTGTTGTGTTGTGTTGTGTTGTGTTGTGTTGTGTTGTGTTGTGTTGTGTTGTGTTTTGTTGTGTTAAACGTCGCTCATAGTCAACGTCGGTTTGGAAAACATCAAGAACAAAAACATCATCAACGACCAACCGCATATCAAAACAAAGATAAGAAAAATGAAAGAACAGAATGAAGCTAGTACTACAAACGATACAAAGTGTTTAAAGCTTTGCGTCGTGTAGCTTTGAAGTACAGAATTTGGTTTGCGGGTACACCAGGGAATTTAAATAATCTCTTTTCACGGAAAATTTTGGCTCTGAAAAGAGCTGGTGGTGAGAGTATGATCTGGGCGTTTTGAACAGTGTGCTCTGTTTGTCTTCAAGAGACTTCGGTCCAGGTCCTGAAGACGAACAGAGCAGACTGTTCGAAACGTCGAGATAATACTCTTACCGCCTGCTCTTTTCAGAGCCAACACTTTCTCTGAAAAGAAACGTCTTTCCTCCATGGAGTACCCGCAAACCTACTTCCTTACTAAACGATACAAATAGTCCATGGGACGAGAGGCCGAAAGTGCTTTAGTTTTTGAGTTACGTGATCTGGTTTGCAGAGGTTTATAACAATTTCCAGTTCTATAAATTATGATGTACTTAATCGAAACAAATTTGTTCCCACATCTACAAATTGTTTGGGAATGAGAAAATTTACGACAAAAACAAGCCCGAAATGTGAATGAGAAAAAAGTAAGAATATATCTATTTTTAGGCCCTCAAATGTCGGTATAGGCCTACTCCAAGAAATCTGACCAGCTGCGCCCCGTAATACCTGCGCTTCACCTTTTCTAGTTGGAAATGCGAGACACTGACGTGACATGACTGAACTGTCTGCTTCCGACGACGCCATGTTGGATTCTCGTCAAGGCCAATGTATATAACACGTACTATTTGATTGGTTCTTCTTGAGGCACCACACAAACCTTGCATATCATTGGTTGATTTTCATCCTCTCTCGGTGTCATATTAGGCTGCATCCGAATCACTTGTCTAGGGCTATTGTCTAGGTGTTCGTCCATTACAACTACGCGTGACGTAGCCGTAGCTGTAGCTCTAGACGCCCATTTCGGACACAGCCTTAGTCTGACAAATAATGGCTCCGTCCTCGAATTTTTGTTAATACACAAATTATTTGCGATGTTCCAAACAATACAAGAATGTGGGAACAAGGTTTGTTTGCAGTTTTTATTTTTGATCAATGAAACAAGAAAGAAATATTAGATAAACTTCTGCAGACCAGACCGCGTGATAAGCGAAAAAAGGCCTCGTCCCACGGACTATCCTTTGTCGCCACAGCATAAACGTTTGCTTGATTAACTGCATGGGATCACCATTAACCTCACCCTCAACTGACAGGTGAAATTGATGATTAGAAAATGTTTTCTTTATTTGCAGTGCTAAGAAGAAAGTAATTACTGAAGACAGTTGGTAGGCCTGACCGCCTCTTCAGAAAGAGTAATGAATGGATTGGAGGGTTAGTATTTATAGCAAATACTGTAACACTGACCTGATTAAAGTTTTGTGTGCATAGTGGCTGGGAAATAGAAACCCTTCTTACAGTCTGGTCCCCTGACTCTATACTTCAGACAAAACGGAGCAATTTGTACACGTCAGGAAATTATCAGGTCGGGGAACTTTACTACATGGCTTGCACCCATTCACGGATGTGTACCCATTTGCAAAACAAAATGTAAACTAACTAAAGTCGGTAAAAATGAGGGCAGTATTTGAAAATCGCTGCAAATTGATACAAAATTTCAACTTTTCTTGAAAATGACTTCACACTAGGTGCCATGATTTCACAGGATGCTTGAGACTATACTTGCAGTCAAATAAGGTATTTCATAATAATTCAGTATTTGATGTTTGCAAAATTTGTATATTACCTTTAAAGGTTGCAAACATCCAAAACAAACTACTGAATTATTACGAAATATCGTACTAGACTGCAAGTATATAAGCATCCTGTGAAATCATGGAACCTGACATGTAGGGCCTACTGTTGTTTTAACAAAAATGTGGATTTGTTTTCGTTTTCTAACGATAGTCGGCTGACAATCGTTGGGAATAGTCTAGTTTCCCGATCTGCATGGTAATTCCCTGACGTCTATAAATTGCTCCGTTTTGTCTAAAGTATGGTCACGGAACCAGACTAGGCCTACTAGAACATATTATTTTTTTTCTCTGTTTTCCCAGCATCTATGCACACAAAATGTTCAACAGGTCAGTGTTACAGTATTTGCTACCATACTATAACATACTAACCCCCAAATCCATTTATTTTTGAAAATTACAGAAAAAGCAAATGGTGTATACTTCATTTAAGGGAAACTAACTCAAGACAACGAACCAAGAAGAAGTGAATATCACTTAGGGAGCACTGCCTAACCCATGGTTGGGCCAGGCCGTTGAAAAGCCTGGCCAAGCCCGGGCCTTCTGGCTTTTAGTCTTGCTATTGTCAGCCACAAATCACCAACAATAGAGCATCTACTTCTAGTGATTGCTTTTGTTGTCATTCCATTCACGGGCCAGAGATCAAGTCTGGGTGAACAATGGGTGCTGGCTGGACTCCAGCATTAGTGGGCAGTTTATTTTGTACAACCAGGGGATTATATAGAAGCCCGAAGGCCCAGGCATTCCCGGGGCTTGGCCAGGCTTTTCAACGGCCTTGCCCGACCATGGGTTAGGCAGTGCCCCCTAAACAAAGAAACCCGAACACACAAACAAATAAACAACGGTTAATTCTTCCTGCCCCCTCTCAAAGCATGAAAGATTCCACACCCACCCCTTCCTCACATCTCGGCGAAATACAGACGGGATTAATGAAATGTGATATACACATGAGGATAATTATGATAATTACCCGCGTACAATCTCATTTCAATTAATCAAAGCAGGTTGTATTGAAGATACATTACATACACCGCACCATGTTATGTGGATGCACGGTGGTAATGTACAGAGTCATTGATACGATCAGCGTACGGAAAATGTTGCATTACGCGAGAACGGTACGTCTGATGTTTATCAATCTGGTGTCAAAAAGTGCATATCAAACATCAGCCAAAATGTCACAAAAGCTCAGCGCGGAAAAGAATACACTACACTCTAAAAACTGTGTTTAGCAATTAAACACAATCTTGCTATCAGTTTGTAAACGTGTTTAGAAGCTAATTATTACGTGTCCAATTCCTAAACATCAATGTTCAATGGCTAAACACCATCCGTCAACACGCTGAGCATGTTTAGTGTGTAAACGTGTTTACAAACTTATAGCAAGTGTGTGTTTGGGACAGTTTTTACTTGCTAAACACTGTTTTTGCAGTGTACGACACTTTCGCGAAAAGAAAATACAGAAGCGAAGATTCCGCCCCAATTCTTTGAAGGTTAAAAAGACCATCATACAGAAAGCTGCGATTGCTGGGCTGATAATGTCATATGGAAATGTACATCAGTATATACGTATAAATTGCCCTAAATATTCATAGCACAGTAACCTCGGATTAGCAATAAAGATGGAAAGTGATTCCATAGTGTGCACAAGGGTGACATTTAGCTGCAAGTATTTTCAAACACCGACAACCAATACATCTTCAAGGAACATCGACTACGCTTGCTGAACTGAACCATCCGTGACCTTCGCTGCGATTACCAAATGTGACCTGGCAGCACAAAATAAGCGGAAAGTCGCACTGTGGCTTTTTCACTATGAACAATTTTTCACTGAAAAGTAAACCTAAAGATTTACTGTATATTTGAAAAGCCCTATTCTATCAGATCCCAACGTTTTTAAACTGAGTCCATTCTCGAAATATTTTTGGGGATGATTTCTTTTTCGAACTCGGGTTAAAGGGTGCACAGATCACAATCTTTGGTCACAAACTTTGAGCTTCATTTTCTCAAAACAAGGGGTCAAGACTCTGACAACTCCAAAAGGTTGTATCGGGAGCTATGGACGAGATACCACAACACACAATAATTATTATACAGGGTGGTCCAAAAAACAAAACAACGGAACGGCATACTTCCATTACATTTAGAGTCAAACCACCTGTACCGCTGGATGGAGAATCCTTTTAGAAGAAAAGTGATACTAAGACCTCACGATTCGGTCCAGTAGTTTTTGCTCCAGAGCCTATTTTGTGAAGCAAAGTCGGGTCACTTGGCCATTTGTTCCATGCACTGAGAAAAGAGCACGATGATAGCATACTTGTGTTTATACCTCGGGACCAAATGACCCCCGACTTTCCAGAACAAAAACTACTGGACCGAATCAGGAGATCTTGGTATAATTTATCTTTTAACAAAATTACCCATGCATTGGTATAGGTTTTTGGAGTCTCAGGGTAGTGGAAGTATGCCGTTCCGTTTTTTGTGGGTTTTTGTTACCACCCTTTCAACCTGCACTTTCGGGAAATACCCTAATTTTGATTTTCAAATTTTGTATGAATGACACCCGTTCAGACTCTTGATACATGGGAGCCATTGCGTTATAAACACGTTTGGATATTTCTCTGTGGCCGGGGTTATGCTCGGATCGTATGGAGCTTTTTTTTAAAATATATTTCCATTACGCAGTAGGATTGAGAAGACTGGCCTATCCAACTGGCCTATCGCCGTATCTGAGCTCCCACAACGTTGCACACGTCGTCACCGACACCACGAAGTAATACACCCGAGTTGACTTGAGTGCGCGCCACGCGCGCGTATTTTAGAGAATCGAGTAATTTTCGTTTTCACGAAGTAACACCCAAGTACACCGTCACTCAATCGGTACATTTGCGTTTCCACGAACTAACACGCATCTATATTTCGCCAGTTTGAAGGTTTGTATTACTTTTTTGTGTAACCCAACAAGAATACAAATGAAGTAAATTCCTGTCAACCCTTTCAAAGCGTTTTTCTCTGCACTGTATTTCCGCAACATGCTTTTTATTTTGTGAAGTCAAAAATCGTCACGTCACTGTCCGAAGTGCGCGCGCACACTTGGGTGTTAGTTCGTGAAACCGAAATTATTAATTTAGCGGTTTTCACGAAGTATCACTGGAGTGGACTTGGGTGTTACTTCGTGGTGTCGGTGACGACGTGCGGCACGCGCAGTAGCTCACAAACGGCGCCCTGCATACACGAACGGTTTAAAGCGTTTGTTGCCCGTGACTGAAGTTGTCTCGGATTGATCTGAGACGACTGAGATTGATCTGAGACGAGTGTTTTTGAGTGTGTAAATACCAGAGTTGTAATCAAGTCAATCACAAGTCCATCACAAGTCATCACAAGTCACCATAAGTCATCACAATTCACTTCACAAGCCGACAATCCGACAATCGTGGACTAGGTTAGGGCGTAGACAAAGGGTCCACGATTGACAGAACGTCCACGATTGAAAATCGTGTACAAAACATATGGGAGGCCTTCCGAAAAAGTATAAACAAAAGAGGGACAATAGGAGGTCCGCGATTACCGGTATTTACACACTTGTGTGTGTGCACAAGCGTGTGCACGCATCCTAACATAAGCACCCTTTCCTTCTTTTATTCTCCTTTGTCCCCATTGAAATCTGAAAACCATAGATGTGCTGGGAAAACTGAGAGAAAAAAATTTGTTCTAGTAGTCTGGTTCTCTCTAAATCCCACAGAGTGAAATTAGGGACTCGACGATTTAGAGTGAAAATAACTCGAGTGAAAATTCGATCTTTTCGATTGAGTGAAATTTCCTACTTTCGACAAAACAGAGCAATTTATAGAGTCAGGGTCTTATCAGGTCGAGGAACAGGATTATTTCAAACGATTGTCTGCTGACAATCGTTGGAAAACAATATAGACTGTTTTTGGTTGTGGTTTTGGGGTTTTGGGGGTTTTGTGGTTTTGGGGCTTTGGTTTTTTGGGTTTTTGGGTTTTGGATTTTTTGGATTTTTGGGGGGTTTTGGATTTTGGTGTCAAGGGTACACTTAAGGGAAAGAGACTACATTTACAAATTGAGAAAAGCCTCATGCAGAACAGACACTGACCAATCACATCCGTAACTACGGTCCGACATGCGTGTCCGACAAGTCCGACCAGTGGCGTATCCAGCAGGGGGGGGGGGGGGGGGGGGGGGGGGGGGCAGGGGGAAAGTTGCACCCCCCCCCCCCCCCCGGTGGCATTTGAGGCGTCATAAAAAACGAAAGGAAATAGTGTTTTTCGACGGTTTTCGACGGTTCAGACGTTGTTTGCCCTCCCTGGCACAAAAAGCTGGATACGCTACTATTAAAAAAAGTCCGATATAGTGCGCGTCAGTGTGCGCGCAGCTGTTAATAGTCAATCCGTCAAGGCGCTAAGCTTAACGGATCGGATTAGTACGCACACAACAGCGTTTGAGATTATAGCAGTCTCTAAATTTAAAATAAAACTCTATCAAGAAGAAAATGCTACACTACAAAGGAATTCCAAGGAAGTCTTGCCTGTCCGCAACATTTGTGTGTGTTTAAAGATGCAGCCAGTGACAATTAATAACCAGAAGGCCATCTATATTTAAACGCACGCGCCATCGTCTTGACAGTCTAGGCACCAGAAACATATCTGCAACGAAAAGTCAACACGCGCACCGTTTTATTTTACCATTAAAGTAACCGAGATTATCGCTCCTCAACTAACCGTGTCCATGCACGCACACGCACGACGAATTTCAACGGCAACCGGCTATGGCATGTCAAACGTTGCAATATTCGATAATCTACGTATTTTTGTGCGATGTTCAAATATATATGTGCGATGTTTGTCATTATGTGCGATGTTCAAATATATATGTTCGATGTTTGTCATTATATGTGCGATGTTCCAATTTATATGTGCGATGTTCCAATTTATATGTGCGATGTTCCAATTTATATGTGCGATGTTCAAATATATATGCGATGTTTTGTCATATATGTGCGATGTTTGTCATTATATATGCGATGTTCAAATGTATGTGTGCGATGTTTGTTATTATATGTACGATGTTCAAATATATATGTGCGATGTTCAAATTTATATGTGCGATGTTTGTCATATATGTTCGATGTTCAAATAGTATGTGCGATGTTTTTCAATTTATATTCGAAAACGGAATTGTGGGATATAGTATGGTTTCCAGACCGAAATAGTATGAATATTCCTAATAAGTTACATCAGGGACCAGACTACTTAGGACGGCCTATCTGTTGCACTGACCTGGCTGAAGCTAGCCCGCGATTCAGCCCGCGATTCGCAATAGGGCCCGCGATTCGCCCGATCAGAGCAGCCGCATATTGAAAACTAGAATCCATTCGACAAAAGGAGTTTTTTCTTAATGAAATCGCTGGATTCAGGCAACGATTTTTTTTAGAAAATGTCAAGAAAATACATACCAATTTGTGCATGAAATTTCAGAATAGGTATGAGCAAAGCTGTACATATTATACTTAACATTGTTTTATGGGTCTTTTTTAATGAATTAATTAGTCGTTTCGCGAAGGCCCATTTCAAAGGGTTCTCTACATCAATTCTTTTCGGCTCAGCACAATAGGTTCTGTTTGAAAGAAAGTGTACCACACATGTTTTTAAAAATTCATATTTTTCTTTCATATTCATAATTGCTACCTTCCTGGGCACACTTAATTTCAGCAAGGGCCTATTCCAAGAATGGCTTCTGTTCCAATTAGCCGCTTAACAAAAGTGTACACGATTGGTAATTCTCAAAAAGGAATTTTTAATGAATTATTACAAAATACCTTTGTATACTGTAAGTTAATAATAGTCTCAATCATCCTGTGAAATTATGGCACCAGATGTGCTGTCGTTGTCAAGAAAATTGGAAATTTATATCGTCTTCCAACGATTTCCAGCTGGAAATCGTTGGAGAACTGCCCTGTAGCCGTTAGTCAAGACGCGAGTGGCTACATGGACAAGTGGCGCGCCCCGGACATGATGGCGCCTTGGCATATCCAGGCCCAGATAGCCACGCGCGCCTTGCTGACTAAAGGCTATTATCCGCCCGACGGTTAAAAACGAGCGCCGTTTTCCACTCGTTTTTCGCCATCTAACAACGCAAAACTTTGAACAGGTCAGTGGAATGATATTTCCTATAACATACTAACCCCCAAATCCGCCCATTTCTGAAAATTGCAACAATGACCAATCATGTACACTGCCTTTAAAGCTAAGACGGATCATTTTCATGAATATCTGGAAATGCGGTATTCGGAGTTTCGTGTGAAATGTGCCGTCTTTGAATGAAAGTGTACCACACATATTTTGAAAAATTCTTATTTTTCTTTCATATTCATAATTCCCACCTTCCCGGGTACTTTCTCTCAAAGACGGCATTTCACACGAAACTCCGAATACCGCATTTCCAAATATTCTTTAAAATGGTCCGTCTTTAAGCGGCTAATTGGAACAGAAGCCATTCTTGGAATAGGCCCTTGCTGAAATTAAGTGTGCCTGGGAAGGT
Source organism: Hippasteria phrygiana (assembly GCA_037893225.1). NCBI lineage: Eukaryota > Metazoa > Echinodermata > Asteroidea > Valvatida > Goniasteridae > Hippasteria > Hippasteria phrygiana. The sequence continues at coordinate 146,990 of JAZGUH010000362.1, read as the reverse complement.
GGTAATTATGAATATTAAAGAAAAATATGAAGTTTTCAAAATATGTGTGGTACACTTTCTTTCAAAGACGGCATTTCACACGAAACTCCGAATACCACATTTCCAGATATTCATGAAAATGATCTGTCTTTAAGCGGCTAATTGGAACAGAAGCCATTCTTGGAATAGGCCCTTGTTGAAATTAAGTGTGCCCGGGAAGGTAGTAATTATGAATATGAAAGAAAAATATGAAGTTTTCAAAATATGTGTGGTACACTTTCTTTCAAAGACGGCAATTTACACGAAACTCCGAATACCGCATTTCCAGATATTCATGAAAATGATCCGTCTTTAAGCGGCTAATTGGAACAGAAGCCATTCTTGCAATAAGCTCTTGCTGAAATTAAGTGTGCCCAGGAAGGTGGCAATTATGAATATGAAAGAAAAATATGAATGTTTAAAAACATGTGTGGTACACTTTCTTTCAAACAGGAGCTATTGTGCTGAGCCGAAAGGAATTGATGTAGAGAACCCTTTGAAATGGGCCCTCGCGTAACGACAAATTATTTCATAAAAAATACCCATAAACAATGTTAAGTATAATATGTTCAGCTTTGCTCGTACCTATTCTGAAATTTCATGCACAAATTGGTATGTAATTTCTTGACATTTCTCAAAAATTCGTTGCCTGAATCCAGCGTTTCTATTAAGAAAAACTCCTTTTGTCGAATGGATTCTAGTTTTTAATATGCGGCTGCTCTGATCAGGCGAATCGCGGGCCCTATTGCGAATCGCGGGCTAAATCGTAGGCTAGCTTCAGCCAGGTCAGTGCAACAGATAGACCGTCCAAAGTAGTCTGGTCCCTGATGTAACTTATTAGGAATATTCATACTATTTCGGTCTGGAAACCATACTATATCCCACAATTCCGTTTTCGAATATAAATTGAAAAACATCGCACATATTATTTGAACATCGAACATATATGACAAACATCGCATATATAAATTTGAACATCGCACATATAAATTTGAACATTGCACATATATGACAAACATCGCATATATATTTAAACATCGTACATATAATAACAAACATCGCACACATACATTTGAACATCGCATATATAATGACAAACATCGCACATATATGACAAAACATCGCATATATATTTGAACATCGCACATATAAATTGGAACATCGCACATATAATGACAAACATCGAACATATATATTTGAACATCGTACATAATGACAAACATCGCACATATATATTTGAACATCGCACACAAATACGTAGATTATCGAATATTGCAACGTTTGACATGCCATAACCGGCACTTTCCATAATTAAGTATATTCACAGCTGACCATTCTATGCTATAAATAATATGTTTCTTTTTCTCGTTAAAACCCATTACCTGCCAGTGTAGCTCCGAGATATTTAATCTGCATGGTATTCCTAGGAGATCAAGGGCCCTGGTAATTGATCTTTTTGATGGAGAGTTTTTTTTTAATGAGGCTTTATTTTTGTTAAAAAAGGATTTTCATCCCTCAACACGAGCGTTCATCTGCACTTAATGGTGTAACAGTTGTAATCGAAGTAAAACAGACTTGATATCGAAGAAAAAAAGCACAGAAACCATTTTATTTTACTCAGTAGGGGAATATTTAAAATATGCAAGTATAGTTTACAGCCGTATATATACGCGTGTAATACAAGTAAACAGTGAAGGTTATGACATTGGCGAAAAAGAAGCACTTCTTTGTGAGGCTAGTCTTTCAAGATTTTACCATAGTCTGGTTCCCTGGCCTGAAGATTCCCTGACGTCTATGTCTTAGGTCAGGTAGCTACCACGGTTTAAAATAGATCATGACGTACAGTGTTAGTCCGAGTGACGTCAGTGGCATCATTCAAATTTAACATTCTTGCAAAATCCAATCGGTAAAATACTGCAAAAGTGTGGCATTGATTTGTCAGTTTTTATATATAATTGAGAATTCAAATTCCAGGATCTGTAACGGGCCTGACAGACTTTTTTTTATTGCGAACATCAACGTTAACAGCCGAATGTTACCGAAAACAAGTTTGGAAAACCTCGGACGATTTCGGAAACTGGCAGAATTCTGCCCGTTTTCATCATGTGACATTGGCGGCTACCGGACCTAATATTCATCAGAAATAGTCAGAATATTTTGGTCTGCGAACCAGACTAGATTTTACCACAGTTTGGCTGCACTCTATCGCCCTACTTGTTGCTCAGTAATCCCACGCCCTTATACTGCCAGTTAGCTCCGCCCCTACCACCCAACCCAAAATTGCCTGCGTTGCGCCTCTCGATTCTTAAACTGGTATCCAGTTCTTCCGTTATCGTTCTGACTTCGAATAACGTTCTGACTTCGAATAACGTTCTGATGACCAGTGTAGCGTGAATTTTAGTCACTACGAAATACAGCAGTACTGCACATGCCTAAGTGATCGATGATATCGATAATTGGCCGGTCACGTGAGAGGGTTTATCCAATAATAGGGAGAAGGAGTCCGATTTTCATGGGCGTCGGATATTCATATGACATCGGTAGCGGGTAAACGAACTAGCCTTGATGCTTAGCCTATAATGCTATAATACTCGGTGTACGCTAATTGGTGCATAATGCATTGCAATGTTCAAAATCGCTAAAAACACACGTGCTCCCCAAAACACCCGTGCATTCATTAATGAAGAAACAAGCAGCATCCACCTCTTTGAAAATGGGAAATCATTACAGCACATGCGTACACGAGAGCCAATCAAAAAAGCCAGATCCGTACTAGCTACCGATTCCCCCATTTGAGATTGGGAACCAGTCTAATCAACTGTGTTAAAAAACAACCGGAAATTCTACCTTTCTCATTACAGAATTTGAAGAAGATTGATGTGGCAGTTTGACTTTGATAAATCAAGCTTCAACTTGGGTGTATATAATTTCGTCACCGTAGAGAGGTGTGATTCAGAGTTCCTGCCTTTTTTTTAATTACAAGGAGTCTCTTGGTAAATATGTCTCTGCGTCTTGATTTGCTTGGATTCACACCCAACGTGCCAAACAAAACAATGGTGGACGCTGTTCGGCGCTTGAGGGCGCCATTACAAAGTCACAATCCCTTCATTTTGTAAAACTATTTGCTTATTACTGCATTTGCGGCTGTAATCCATGTACAATGCAATGCTGGTAAAAACATTGCTTTTAAACGTGGAAGGCTTATATGCAATATGTGGTATTGAAAATAAATTTCCTAAAGGTGATTTTGCTACTTCTGGTTTGATAAATGATTACATAGGGATAACCTATATATGATCGACTGATGTGAATCATAGTAATGCCTCATCTCCTTTGGCAGAGCCATAGGTGCATATTTTAAAAAGTCGAAGCTTGCATTAAAATGTCCTTATTAGAGAAAACCCTAACTACGAGACAGACAACAACAATTCTTGATTTATTTTCTCGTATACCTTTAGAATTTATGAATCAAAAGGTATATGCATTCTGGGTGTTATGCCTGTCAACAAAAGTTATGTGATGTTGACCAAGCTTTCAGGTGCCGCGATTCGCCGAGGTGCTGTATGCACCCGGCTTACCCGCCGGCTCCTATAGGGCTCTTCAGGGCTCGGATCCCGGTCCATTACAGCTCGGATCCTGTTCCATCACACCTCCTTCCCCACTTATCCATATAACCCGAAGGTCTAGCACAAATGTTCTAAACAAATCCAGGACACACAAGAGTACACATTTTCCGATAACATGTATATCTAATAACAGCTAAATTGACAGTGCATTCTTCTGAGGGAGCATTGGCAAGGGATGGGTATGTAAACTAGCTCCAACATTCGTTGTTTGGTTGACTGGCCTGGGAAGCAATCCTGGAAACAGGGGATTATGTTCCCACCCTCCATATGATTTTGGTGGACAACGCTAATGGGCACCCCCCTTAAAAATGATTAAATAACCCTTTGGTGTCTGTAACGCCCAAAACGTAATGCATATGGCAGGTTTTTAAAAAATCCAAGAGCCTGCCCTGGGGGTGGGGGGGGTAGGGTTCGTCAAACCTCAAAGCGGAACTTTTGGCATATGCGCAATATTGTAAACACATGCATAAATACGAACCACGAAGTGCTTAATTTATTAAGCGTCGTACAAGTTGCATTAATACCGTATTAAAGTGGAGCATTCAATTTGTAGTAGGCTAGCATGAGTTATAGTGACTAACCTATTGTATTTTTTTATTTTTTTTAGTTGAACTTGTCATCGTGCGGGGGGGGGGGGGGTTCGTTCGAACCCCCCGAACACCCCCCCCCCCCCCCCCCCAGCCTGCGGGCCTGTAGGTAAAGTTCCACTTTGGGGTTTGACGAACCCCAACCCCCACCCCCGTCTCAGGCCAGGCTACGGCCCTGCTATATGCCTATTAAGATTGTTTTTAAATTGACAGGAAGCTGTAAAAAGGAGCAGTGGCCTTCAGTTATTCGGGACCATACCGACAAATTGGGGCTTGCCTGGATGACGTACTTCTACCAAGAAACGTCCAGAGGACTGCGCCCAAGACTCAGGGCTTAAAAAAAAACTAGGGCAATCTGAGTCAACAATGAGGATTACATGTTTGTGCGCTCTGCTCTAATAGAGTACACAACAAACAGGGCTGCCTTTACTATATATAATCGTGCACAGCAACATGTAGGCCTAAGGCTTGGTTTTGCCTTGTGTACTTCTGGTTTTCTTAAACTTGGAAACCAACCTTGCTAACACTATGACATGTAAAACAACTACTACTACTTTTAACTGATACAACAATAAGAGCAACAACCAGAGTTGTAGTCGAGTCCCTGCAAGTCTTTTCACAAGTCCTTTGGCAAGTCCAGTCAGAAGTCCTTTCACAAGTCCAGTCAGAAGTCCTTTCATAAAGCCAGTCGCAAGTAACTGGATGAACAATGACAAAAGGAATGCCTTTGTCAAAGCTATTTTGAATAGCTTGTGATTTGAATTAGGACTGGAGGACTTGTGATGGACTCGACTCCCTGGCAACAACAACAACGACAACAGCAACCATAGCAGCAACAGCAATAACGACGAAAGCAACATTCACAACAACAGCAAACACTACAATAGCAACAACAGCGGCAAAAACAACAGAACAATAACAGCGACAGCAACAGCGAATGTATGGTGACTTTGATTTTGTCATAATCAAGCTAGCCGCTGGTATTAACAATTTGACTGAATTTGTTTCTTGTCCTCATTCTCCGTCAAAAGTATTGCAGAAATCAGATTTATCTTTGGACGCTTTGTTTGCTGAATTTATGAGTTTTAAACAGGTGCTTGCTTGTAAACCTACTGTGGTAATTTCAATTGTTACAATCCCAACAATATCTTTCACAAAGTACCAGACCAGTAAGAAATTGAAGTTGCCCATTTTGACTGAAGATGAATTGCGGTATAATCAAAAGCAGATTGAATAATTGTTGGACCAAGTAAATGCGCAGATTCGGGCATTTAATTGCAATTTGCAGCTGGGCGTAACCACGCGTACACTGTCTTGGCATACCTCGGTATAAGAAAGCAGAGTAAACGCAGGTCGAAGTCCGGCAGACACAATAGAGCATTGCGTAATGATTTCTCCGGATTATATGACGGCCTGCATGCCAAGTCTCAGCTGAAAAGGAAATGGTTTAGTGAACTTTTGAGGTCTTTTGAAATAGACACTGATATGTTGAGTGTACACTTGAATAATTAGATTAGTTCCAAAATGGAATCGGATGAGGAAAAGCCTCATACTTCGGGACTTGTTAGTCAACAATTTGCTGTAAGTATAAAATTGCCGCCATTTTGGTCCAATGATCCGCGTGTTTGGTTCGCACAAGTCGAAGCTCAGTTCGCCACACGTGGCATCACTCAACAACGGACAAAATATGCATATGTTGTTTCTTCTTTACAACCTGATATAGCTTTAGAAGTTAGAGACTTGTTACTGCAGGCCCCGGGTGACCAACCGTACGACGTATTAAAAGATGAATTAATTAAGCGTATGTCGGCATCTGAACAGAGACGCTTGCACCAACTTCTAATAGCGGAAGAATTAGGCGATCGTAAGCCCTCGCAACTTTTGCGACGCATGCGTCAGTTGTTAGGCGACCACACTTTGGAGGAAAGTATTTTGAAGCAATTATTTTTGCAAAGATTACCGACAAATGCGCAGCTTATACTCGCTCCCACGAGTGACACTATGTTACTTGAACAGTTGGCGATAGTAGCCGATAGAATTTTAGAGGTTACTCCCGCTGTGAGCTCGATATCTGCGGTCGGTGATGTTCCTATTTTTTCTGAAATGTCCGAATTGCGCAAAATGGTCGAACAATTGACGCAACGCGTTGACACGCTGACAAAAGAGATGCGTGGTAGGCCTCGATCGCGACCTGGCAGTAATTATCGAAGCCGTGATAACGGCGTTCACGCGAACGTCGTTCCCGATCTCCAGAACCAACTTCGCATAAAGGTGACCACTGCTGATATTATTGGCGATTTGGTGACAAAGCCAATAAATGTAATCCACCGTGTAGTTTTTCCGAACAGGGAAACGGAAACGCCAGCAATTAGACGCGACGGAATTGTTTGGCAAATATCGAGCAAGTCGTCGCATTTGTGTTACAGATAAGTCAAGTGGTGCAAACTTTTTAGCCGATACTGGTGCAGATGTGAGCATTTTTCCAGCGTCGCCTGCTGACATGAAAATGCCAGTTCAATTTACTCTCCAAGCAGCCAATAAAACCTCGATTATGGCTTATGGAGAGAGGTCAATGACCTTAAATTTGGGTTTCAGGCGAACCTTTAGATGGATTTTTTTCCTGGCCAATGTAACCAAACCGATACTGGGTGCTGATTTCTTGAATCAATATGCACTGTTGGTTGACATTAAACATTGCAAACTTGTTGATTCGACTACGTCATTGTCGATTCAGGGTTTTTATACATCAACACCCAACCTTAGTCCATTGTTCGGTATCGATATTACCCAATCTAAATTTCATGTTTTGCTCAGTCAGTACCCTGATATTACGAAGCCACGGTACTGTACGTCCATTGTTAAACATGATGTAGGCCCTAACGCATCACATCTGCACGATGGGAGCGCCGTGAGTCCCCGCCCTCGTCGCTTAGCACCAGATCGACTAAGAATAGCAAAACAGGAATTTGATCATATGCTCGAATTGGGTATTGTTAGGCCATCACAAAGTAATTGGGCTACTCCATTGCACATGGTACCCAAGAAAAGTGGTGATTGGCGTCCTTGCGGAGACTATCGTGCTCTTAATAGTGTTACTGTCCCCGATTGCTACCCAATCCCCCACATACATGATTTCACTTCGTCATTGGCTGGAAATAAGATACTTTCCAAAATTGACCTGGTTAGAGCATATCATCAGATTCCTGTTGAACCCTGTGACATCCACAAAACAGCCATAATAACGCCTTTTGGTTTGTTTGAGTTTGCCAGAATGCCATTCGGTCTCAGAAATGCCGCTCAGACATTTCAACGATTTATTGACCAAGTTTTGCGTGGTTTGCCTTTTGTTTATACGTATATCGATGACTTGCTCGTTGCCAGCAGTTCAATGGAGGAACATTATTACCATCTTAGAACGTTGTTCCAAAGATTGAACGAATACGGTGTGGTTATATACCCGAATAAATGCAGTTTCGGTGTAGAAAGCATGGATTTCCTTGGAAACTGGGTAAGTGTTGATGGAATCACGCCATTGTCCGAGAAAGTCCAAGCAATAGCCGATTTTCCGGTTCCAACCTCAATGCGCCAGTTACGACGATATTTGGGACTAATCAATTTTTATCGACGATTTGTTCCATCGTGCGCTAACGTTCTACAGCCACTTGCTGACGTCTTAAAACAAAAGGAACAGAATACAGGCGTACAGCTTTCAGAGAGTGAGTTGAAAGCTTTCAATGACGGTAAAGCAGCATTGGCGCGGGCTACATTGCTGTTCCATCCCAGTGTCCCAATGCTCCTTTGAGTCTTACGATAGACGCGTCTAATGTCGCGGTTGGTGGAGTACCGGTATTACATCAATTTGTCGACTCTACTTGGCAACCCCTTGCATTTTTTTTTCGAAACGGCTTCAACCTGCCGAAACAAATTACAGTACCTTTGGTAAATAACTGTTAGCCGTGTATTTGAGTATTCGTCACTTTCGACACAATCATGCAAATTTTTTGTTTATACAGACCACAAACCGCTGACACGCGCTTTTGAAGCCAATTCGGACAAATACACTCCCCGTGAAATTCGACATCTCGATTATATTTCCCAATTCAAGACAGATATCTGTTACGTTAAGGGAAAAGATAATGTGGTCGCAGATGCTCTTTCACGTGGTGTTGTAGATTCATTGAACGTATTAAATTCAGAAATCGATCTTGACAAAATCTCTGCTGCACAAGAGGGCAATACAGAATTAGAAAATCTGAAGAAAACATCAGCCTCCCCCTCACAGCATTTAATTAACAAAAGATTCGTATGGCCAGGAATAAATCGAGATGTCGGATCATGGGCTAGATCATGTTTAGCGAGGGAGCGAGCCAAAGTACATACACATCAAGTCTCCATTGTCGACTTTTGCTAAACCTCACGCGCGATTTAGTCACATTCATCTTGACATTGTAGGTCCCTTGCCGCCATCTGAAGGATGTAGGTACATGTTGACAATAATCGATAGATTTACACGTTGGCCAGAGGCAATACCTATTCCAAACATTGAAGCAGAAACAATTGCTAAAGCATTTTGTTACAAGATAGATTTCAATTGTTGGTGTTCCTGCAAATATTACTACTGATGGAGGTTCGCAATTCGAATCCCGGTTGTTCAAAGAACTTGGCCATAGAATCCGAACAACTGCATATCATCCCATTGCCAATGGTTTATTGGAAAGGTTCCATAGACAGTTAAAGGCAGCTATTAAAGCAAGTGATAAGTCCACTTATTGGGCAGAAATGTTACCTTTGATTTTGTTGAGTATTCGTACAACTCACAAGGCTGATTTAGACTGTTGTTCGGCTGAAATGGTTTTCGGCACCACCCTTACCTTGCCTGGTGAATTAATAGTGGAGTCAAAATGTGATAACCTTTTGGACACTTTTTGTTTTGTCAACAGATTGAAGCAGCACATGGCTAAACTTCAACCAGCTGTTACCAGACCAACTAAAACCAGGACCTATGTGAATAGGAATTTGGATAAATGTACTCACGTATGGGTAAGGGTGGATTCAGTACGAAAATCACTTCAGCCGCCTTATAAAGGACCTTTTCAAAATCCTAGAACGTCATGATAAATATTTTGTTCTCGATGTAATTGGCAAAAGAGATTCAGTGAGTATCGATAGACTTAAAGTTGCATATCTAGAAGATGATCTTCGGCAAGAACCAACCAAATTGTCAACAAAGGTCAGTTCTAAACCAAACCCACCTAAAATGTCGCAAGAAAAGATACGCATAACGCGATCAGGGAGGAAAGTGCACTGGCCTAAGCGATTTGTGCAAATAAGTAATTAATTGTGTATTTTTCCATCAACCATACCTCGATATATTTTGTTCAGACATACCTCCAGTATTTAGGGGAGGCTGATGTTGTATAGTCTATTTAAATTAAATGGCCCGCCAGGTGCCGGCTCGGGTGTCTTTTGTTATTCTTTTAAATAGTCAGCCAGGTGCTGACTTACGCAAGACTTAGATGTCTTGCTATTGTAGCCTATTTAGATAAAGTTGCTCGCCAGGTGCTGCATATGATGCACGATATGGGGCAGAGCGAACCCCCCCCCCCCCCCCCTTCTTTTGTGTTGGTCATTGTGTTCCCGGAATCTCAGGAATTCTGTTCAGAAGTCTAGGGGGGATGTGTTAGGTAACAATAGTCTGGAGAGTGTATAGGGTATAGGGACAAAAAGGGGGTACCCCTCTGCCCCATATCGTGCTGGGTATAAGGTGCTGGCATGTGTATAGACAAGGCGTCTTACATTCCAAAGATTTTTACTATACCATAAAAGACTGTGGTTGGCTAGACTCGGCCGCTTTCCCTCCTGCGCTCTTGTTGAAGTGCCAGTGTCATTGCTGTACTAAAGCCGAGCTTTGATGTCACGTCGCCGTGGTGTAACCATTTGGCAGTAGCATACAGCTAAGGGTGAGTCACGGGGACGTGACATACTGGTTATTTCGTCGAGGCAATTTTGTCATAATTGTTAAACCATTAATCATGTTTCAGTTGTGATTTTTCTGGTACATGTATTAAATAAAAAGACACGAATAACGTTAGTTGTTCTCTTTCTTTAAAGTCATCGCACGTGTATATTTAATAATTTACAATACCAAAGTTAAAGGCCCCAAATAGGGCAAATTATATTCATTTAATAGTTGCACTCCCACTCCCACCCCTTTACCCAGGTTCTCACATTCGGAATTGTTAAGGCTCAAGCAACTCCATATGCGGTGGCTCGAACAAAATACACGGTGAAAAAGAAATCGGAGAGAAACAGTTTGGTAAAAAGCTTTAGCCTTGGCCCCTGTGTAATGCACTCTATTCCTCTCTTGCCCTTCAAGATGTTTACCGTGTTTCTCTTAACGTTTGACAAGTATATATCTTGACACTGCAGCCGCATCCCTCTCCCACTTCCGCCTTCAACAATTAACTAAGCCTATAGACCCCAGTCTTGTATCGTCTCTCCTTGCTTCAATCCAAGAAATGAGACAAACAAGCACGAATTAGAAACGCACGTGCCCGCTCTTTCTGTACCTCCCGTGTGTAATCTCTTTGGACCTGCGTTCACGAAGTCAGTCAAACGTCGTTGTGATGTTCATGCTTACATAATGGACCGATACCGACATTGGGGGACAGCGTCTCCAATTTGGCAGCACTTGGAAACCTCACAGACATTGAGAGCATTGGTACGATTTCTGTGGCCAAAGAGCCTCACTTCTTTCCGTCTTCAGCGAGAAGACTGGCAACACATCGATTTTGTAATGGAGCGCTACAGTTGGTGGCCCGGGGCGGGCAGGCGGTGACGTACAGGAGCTCGCGCGTGGCAAGAAGGTTGCCCTGCCAGCTAGCTCTGACCAAAAATCGGAGAATAATTAGACCTATACACTCAGCTGGGATTGCTCGTCGTAGAAGGCACATTTGGCTCCTACTTTGGTTGGGGCATCTCGTGAATAACCTTTGGATTGTACCTCTTCGCGTCAGAGTCATTTAATCACATTGGATTGTTGAATGACAATTTGAGGACGCAGCCAAGGAGAGCAGACGTAATTCGACCTCAGTAACAGGAAATCGACTCTCTGTTGAGTTTCGAGGCAGACCGTTGTCCAGCTTGAGGCTCTCCTTGACAAGGTTCGAACCAAGTGTAGGGCCACCAGGCCCGGTCAATAAATTGTCTTCAATAATGCAGTGTTCCTAGTGGCAAGGAGCATGCCGTATCATTTGGTGAGGATCATTCATGTCAAGTTAAAACTAGCTTAATTAACCCCTTGGGCACGGTATTTTACGGGAGACGTCGGGGTGTTGCAGCGTTTCTGGCAGCCAAATCGAACCGCTACAATGTGTTTGTGCAGTCAAGCGTATCATAAACAATAATCCAAGAATGGATTGGAACTGCACAAACGGCGGCCAATGGCGTCATCCGGCCTATGGCGTCATCCGGCCTGGTGGCACTTTTTTGACGCCAGACGGCGTCATCCGTACGCAAGTGGTTCTCAATATACGCTACTCAAAACGTTAAAGGATCAGACATTTTGCATTTGAAAATTTCAGCCAGGTCTGCAGCTCATTGATTGTATAATTATTGTACACTGCAGCGCATGTTCATGCTTGGTTAGGCACCATAAAATATGAGATGATGCGATTGCTCAGTCATGTGTTTTTAGAGTCCAGTTGACTGGAGGGATAAAAAAACATTAATAAGTTCGATCCTTTATTTTCTTTATTATTATAGGTGCGTGTCTCCAACTCTCCGTGATTAAACAGAACGACATCACGGTGGCACATGACACGGGATTAATAATAACTTGATCATCGCGCCTTAAGTCTTGATATTTGAGAGGTTTCTAATTTAGACAAGACGTCATCATCTTGAAAATAATGACGTCTGTATCTAGACCAAAAGGATGAAATTCGTAGAGCAACGTATTAATATTATTTTGAAATTTGTTCAGAGGTTCCTTCCATCTGTGTTATCATTACAGCGATGGCCTACGCCTTTTCCCGTGGTCAAACGGTAAGGCAAGAAATCGTAGCCTTGCAAGACAATCCAAGAGAGTTACCTTCTGGGGTATTGGGGAGTCAGGTTGTCCTATAGTGGTTCTTTCCTCGCCTTGCACCTCTGTGGTCCGGGTTCGAATCCAACTGGGGTCAATATTTGGATTGGGTTTAATTATATCTCAAAAACTGAACTCATCTTTCCTTCGGTTTTCTTGTTAGGCTTGCAAGCTATAGTGTAATTTGCGCTTTTTGGCTTTAGTACCGAAAACGGACTGAAAACGTAATATTGGAGATTTTAGCCTGCAACCAATAAAGGATGCATGCAATACAACACCAGCATTCACCTGAGAACTTCGATTCTCCATATCAACCTCCTGCATGTTTCCGTTTGATTCTGCATGAGTTCTTCATTTCGGCACCTCCTTTTGTCAAAGTGGCATTTGACGTCATCACCGCTATACAATCCCAGTTTAGCTCAAGCTAGCTTTTGCATGTTTTCCGGCCACCAAGTATACCAAGTAGGCCCTTCAAGTGCATGGATGCTAAGTCAGCATTAGGGGGAAATCTCGTCGCGATACATTTGCAAGGCTGGAAAGTCATCAATCACTTTTAAATTGAACTCTTCCTGTGCTGTCGCAAAAAAGGCACGCTGCACACTTACAGCAGCGCTCTTGCAATTTTTCCTGCAGTTTTCAAGCGATCTCCAATACCTGTTACGGGGTTACAAGGCAACATACAAACGCAAACTCCTTGCAAATAATTGTGATTTGTTACGAAATATCACTCCGCGTGATTTGTCATTCTGTTTCCATTACGAAGTGTGCTGAGAACGCGGACGAGGTCTATTAAGCAATCGAACTCATACTACGGCTTGATGAAACAATCATCAAAAAGTACCACTATACACGGTAATAAATCGTTCTTGTGAATACGTCCAGACGAAATACACGTAGTATCTCTAATAAAGCCCTACAGGGGCCGGATACAAATCTTGCCGCGACTGTACTGCCGGGATGTCCTTTTTAATGAAGGTGGCAGCGTCACGCAAGATGCCCTATGGGATTCGGATGGTGAATTCGATTTATTAGCCGACTGTATGTCAAAAATGTGTTAATTGGAGTTCGCATTTAAAGGTAGTATCATTTTCTTTTGCTGTATTTTTCAGATATAAATGGATTTGTGGGTTAGTATTTTATAGGGTGCTTGCAAATACTGCAACACTGACCTGTTTAAGGTTTTGTGTGCATAGTAGTCTCGTTCCCTGACCATACTTTAGACAAAACAGAGCAATTTATAGACGTCAGGGTCGGGGGAACTAGACTATTTCAACGATTGTCGGCCGACAATAATTGGAAAACGATATAGGCCCTAAATGTCCACTTTTCTTGAAAACGACAGCACACCAGGTGCCATGATTTCACAGGATGCTCGAGACTGGTATTTACTTACAATCTAGTACGGCATTTTGTAATAATTCAGTAGTTTTATTTTTTTATGTTTGCAAATGATGTATACTACCTTTAAAGGGACACATTGCCTTCAAATGTCATGAAATTTTGCTGTTTGGAAATGTTCCTTATCTTTTATAAGAGTTGTTCATGCAAAAAAAGAACACGTATAATGTGTTGTAATTAGTGAGTAGTGATTACAAAACAAAAAATTGGCCTCTGACCCCTGACATCTGACCCGCGAAACATAGACTTATTTCCAGTAGTAAATACCACCGTCTAAATAATACGCAAAATACACTGTAAGAGTCTTTAGGCTGGCGCCGCAGCCAGTGGCCTTGTAAACCTATCAGATGATAGCCAGGTATCATTCTCTACCTCGCGACACATCATATCGCCAGTGCTGCGCGCCGTGCGTGCCGCCACAGTACATAAAAATGGATCAACAGAACGTACTTCAACCAGCTGCGACTGGAAATACGACTGGTGAACACGGTCCGCCATTTTGTGGAGTCAAAAAATTGGTTCTACAAAATGGCGGACCGTTATTTGTCACGAAATTAAACAAAAACCACGCAATTTGAAGGGATAGTTATGTGAATCTGTATATTCTACTTTTTAAAAAGCTTCCCAACAATGCCTCCACCCAAACAATTCCGTCTGGTGTGGCGAGGGAATTAGATTTTGTGAAATACAGACCATAGCTATGAAATTGCGCAGACTGAGTTCACAAACCGATACAAAAATATAGAGTAAGGGTTGGTGTGGGTATTATGGTGAAGAATAGGCTTCCAGGGATAAAGGTGTGAGATTTGGTCTTGCAGTAAATCTTTTTGTGCTCAAGATGCGTCATGTGAACGAGAAAATATTCACGCAGCCCAAATTTCATGTGACGGCGGTTCGATTTAAACTATAGTCTTCAATTCAACTCAATGAGGCATTTCTTTCTATTCAAACGCCACAATCTAAAATGAAAATATATACATACATGTGGGCCTACATCAATTGATTATTAGAGCAAGTAATATACAGAAAGACAAGGTTATTGAAACTCAGTATGAGCCTTGGGATTGTCAATGAAAATAACATTAAACAAAAAACTGAAAATGAATATTAATCAAGTAATACAATGACAGTTGTAACTCAAATAAGCAAGTCACAAATTAAAACTAGAGACTAAATTAAAACTCGAAAATAAGATTTGTCTTTTTACACGCTAAAACGGATTGGTTGAAAACAACCATGAAGGATTGGTAGATATGTGTCCAACCAATACAATTGGTTGTTTTAACCAATGTATTGGTTATTTCAACCAATCCGTTTGTATAGTGTATAACTCTATACCTACTACACATGTACATGTAAAGACCTTTTCCACGTGTCGTCATGGATTGCATGGTATAGTGATGCTAATGAAATGTTTATTCAAGTAAAGCGTGCCGGGTTACTGAGTATCATACGTTGCATTGCACGAGCGGCTATTTCATAAAATTATGCTATATAGTGCCGGTGCGCGCGCTCGTGGTTTGCCAAGGCGCATCCGATTTACGATGATCGCTCGACTACAAGGTGGTCTACGGTGGTAGGTTTGTTACATTAAACGCTACTCGTTCACTTGGTGAAAATGTCTTTCCGACTTTCAGGAAACAATGCTGTAGATGAACCATACAGCCGATGTGCAGTAATTAAAAAGGTATAGATTTATTTGCTTCTTCCATCAGTGCATTCAAAATGAGTACGACTGACGCCAACTTCAGGGCTGATCTACGGAGTTGTAAACTTGAGTGCCACGGTAATTAGGAGCCGGATGGAAATGTCCCTCTTGTTTTTTCCCCCAAATGTTTTTTTTCTTTCTAGCGGGGTTTTCGCTCATTCCGTAAACCAGCAATAACCTTATACTGGAAAGCCGAAAACTTAACGGAATATAGATTTTGTTTGTGTAAATATTCTTGTATTAATGTGTAAATATTTTTGTATGTGTGTGAATATTTTGTGTATGTGTGTAAATAGATATTCCTTTTTTATTGAAAAACAATGCATGCATGCAGGGCCTCAATGGAAACCAGTTTTAAACTGTTTAGGTAAAGAAAATATACTACCTTATATATATTACCTTAGGTAAAAAAAATAATAAATATATAAATTCAAATTTGCTGGAACTAGCGAAATCAAATAATATTTTACTCAGGTTCCTGGTGGCAATTAATATATTCCATTTCAAACATGGCGACAAAAGAAATGAAAGAAATCACATTCTGGCAAGACTGGAGTCAGTCAGGCTGACTACACGGCCAAAAATAATATACAAGCCAATCATTTTACCAAATGTACACCATTGACGTCATTTCATTTGCCCAAAGGGTAAAGGGTAATGATCATTCTTCTGTAAACAATGTTAGGCCCGCTTCAGGAAGTTAGCGCCGGTAAAGCTGTAACTTCGCCTAAATTAAAACCAATTTCTTGTCTGTGTTTACTGTGCTCGCAAAGCTGAAACACGTGGAATGTAATGTTATCTGATGTAGTTTGTGTTGTTGTCGCTCATGGCTGGTCCTTGCTTTAACCAACAACATTGGAAATACTTCGGGGAAAAAATTGGAAATGAGCATTTTGGCTTTTTTTTTTTTTACAGAAAACTAATAGAGAGTTGCATTTGTCGCAGCAAAAAAGGAATAACTTAAAGTTATGATCTCGAACAAAATTTGTCATAATTTTGTGGGCGAATACAGCCCAAATCCTGTTTTTCTATTTTGCAAAAGTATTTCCAATGCTGTTAACCTTATAAAGTTGTTCTGATGGATCATGACCTGTTGTGAGAAACCGAGGGTCAAAGCCAATCGCGCGAACGATACTCTCATTGCACAATATTAAAACAAATCATACCATACCAATCGCAATTTTCCCTTTTGTTAAGCCCCGGGATAATGGTAGAAAAGGTTTTTTTATGTGAAATATAGTTGTTTTTGCTTGTTTCTGCTCAAAATGCCATTAAGCGACTTTACGCTCATTTCACAGTGACACGTCACAAATATATGCCATAGCCTACAGGAAATGTTTCTTCTTCAGCATTACAAAATTTGGAATTTTCAGAGTGATGGTTTTTTTTTGGGGGGGGGACAACAACGTGGACTCCGAAAAAACGATTTTTTGTTTGTTTGTTTTCTTTTTTGTTTATTAATCGAAAGTTGTTTCCGTCCCAAAAAGAATTTGTGTAGGATTCTGCCTGACGATGCGTGTTGCCATTTCACGTGGCATTATAAAGTACAAACAAAGGTCCCTTTATACGACTCATTAAAAAAGTACTGAATTTGTTTTATTTTCAAAAACGCACCATATGTGTTATTACACGGAACTAAAAATGCACATTACCCGGAGCAGACTATACTTGGCTAGAGCTCTATTGGTACTCACGTGAAATGCCGATATATCGTCGTGCGAGAAGAGTCAGCAGACAGTTCGGTGTCAATGAAGAATCTCGCCGACGGCAAGCCAGACGGTTCACCGCTTGGAAAGCTAGCTGCAGGCCTCGTACTTTTCCGGACTCCCCGGGAGTAAGCCTTTGACCTCTCTCGGACGACACCGGGCAAAAAGCGCTCACTCCCGGCTGGCAAGTTCACAAAATGCGCGCCTCGACTCACACTCACCAACCACGGTGAACAAATCAGTCTTATATAGCCCACGCTACGAAGCAAACGTCACGGGACACGTGAGTTTCTTTCTGTTAAATTGAACTGCACGTAAAAACGCTGACAGCTTTAAAGCAATGTAGTAATGGATTTTTCCCCTACAAACGAATAGTGTAAGAAAGCTGTATTTTTTAACGAAAGTCCACCTACTATTTTTAGTCTTCCTAATAACTTATTGTACAATGTGCTACGTGCGAAGATCGATCAAAGGCGTTTCTGCTCCTAATTCTCAATTTGAAACTTATTACAACAATTTGTTTTCATGTCGTGTTAGGAATGTTTCTTTGGAAAGCTCATAACTTGTCTAAAGCCGTGTTTCTGTTGGACTTTTCGGGATGAATCTACCGCGACTTTTCTGTAGAATGACAAAATAAAGTCCAAAGGGGACACGCGGTAAACTAACTTCCCTGTCAACTTACCGCCATCGTGATGTAAAACTAACCAGACAGGGGTCATGGTAGACTTCCGCCCAGCTGCGGTAGTTTAACAGCGACACTGATTACTGTATAGATTAAAGGGAATACACTAGCTGCATGTAACAAACTCAACAGTACGTTCGTCTGCGTAAGTAAAAGTCCAAATTGGAACAGCTATATATAGGATTACAATAAGGAATGTTGACAGTGAGTCGCGGTAACTTACCACGAGGAAAAGTCCAATGGGAAAAAGAAATTTACGTTTCGGGGTGCCACGCCCAAACAGGACGGACACGCATCTTTAAGTCAATGGATTACCGTTGTAATGATACACTCGTTTACAGCAAATAAAAGAAACTCCAGGTGGTTGTGAGAGTATATACGGGTAGTCGACTTCAGTCCATGTGATCAGTACACACGTCTCCGAGGTATATAGAAAATATCAAGTGACGTGAACAACGACGTGGGAGAGAACATTGGTGACAAGAGATAACATGAACCCAGGGTGATTTTAAAGGAAACAGTTAATGGATATCCAGCTCACGCATGTTGCCATGTGTTTACAAAAATGAAACATGATCAAAAGCACAGTTTTCATTTGGAGTGAAAATACTGCTGGTACACGTTTTGTTATTATATATGCGATTGAGTTTCAACAGCGTAGACATCGCATAATAATTATTATCGCACACCACACAGGCTTGCGTTGGTTTTCTAGAATTATGAACTTTGAATTTTTGCCAGCTACTATAGCACATGAATAATCTCACACTAAACGATCCTGTCAGCAGGGATTTATTTTCCCGCTCAAATTTGGTCACACCCTTTCAGTGAGAGAATATTTTAAACACTGAAAAGCAGTCATTAAGTTGTTAGATTTTGCATTAAAAATAACCGTCCTTTTCAAAACAAAAATAATCTTTACGCTCTTCAGGATATTACCATTGAATGCTTCCCCCCCCCCCCATTTGTCCTTCTATCATCCGTAATTATTGTTTGTTTCTCTACATAATTAGTGCGTGTTCTTTTGTTATCATTTACACTGCAAAAACAGTGTTTAATTAACACCACATCTATATTGATCGGATGGTTAATATACAGATACAGTATGGTGTTGTTTTTTAACACCATTCTGCAAGAACACTGCAAAAACTGTAGTGTTAATCTAACACCATGTGGTGTTTATATTGGGAGAGTGGTCCAATATAAACACCACACGGTGTTAATTTTACACCACAGTTTTTCAGTGAATCAAAGCGTCAATCCCTCCCAAAAGTTTATCATTTGAAGATTCTTGTTAGTATGTCTGCGATTGGTATATAGTCCATGGGCCAGATAACAAATCAGTACCATCTTAGGGGCAAAACTTTAGTGCTACTTAAATAGTTGTTGGGTCAGTACAAGTAAAGTAATATGTGATAACCTTGCCACACGAGCAGCTTAAGCCATTTATTTTGGATGTTAGTGTTTTCGCCCATATAGGCACCTATGCACAATTGACTGAAATTGTATAATGTGTTTCCATTATACACATTATCAATATAATGTTGTAGGAGTTTGAAGGCCAGCAAATAAACATGTTGGGATGCATTTTTTCATTCAGTCTATAGGTTTATTCTGCATGCAGGGCACATGTTCATCAGGGGGAAAATCAGACTCCCTGGGACGGTAGTAGGCCTAATGCTGTAATAGATGATGCCCGGACAAAGCGCCTTTTTAGGGTTTGCCCAGAGGGTCTGTCCATTCAACGCAAAATAACCACTAATAAGCTGCCACTCTGGAATGGATTTATCATATCAAAACATAATCTAGGGATGTTGAACTATTCAAAAATGGCAACTAGAATTTGCCCACCAAAATGGTACCGATAAGTGAAAGTTTGGGTCTGGGCCGATGGACTAATAATGCTGTTGCAGCACAAAATGAGCGGAAAGTCGCACTATGGTTTTTTGAGTTACAAGCAGAAACAACCATTTTCACTGAAAAGTCAATTTTAGGATTTTAACAACTGTATATTTGAAAAACCATATTCTATCATATCCCAAAGTTCTTAAACTGAATCTCTTCTCGATTTGTTTTGGGGGATGCGGTTTCTTTTTTAACTCGCGGGTTAAAATGTGCACAAATCTAAGACTCAAACTTTGAGCTCCATATAAAAGGTTGTATAGGGGGCCAGGAATGAGATACCATAGCACACAATATATCAAATTAAAGCTGTTAACCTGTATACTTTCAGGAAATACCATAATCTTGATTGTTTAATTTTGTTATTTTGGGTAAACCTTTTGTGCCATACAAAAGATTTACCCAAATCAAATAGCGCCCTCCTATTGTGTCCGCCATACCTCTAAAAGGCTTATGGTCTTTCCTTGTAGCAAAGAGAATGAATGATTTTGGACGGTTGAAGCTGTTATGTCCGTGCTCTGATTAAAAATCTCAATTCAATGGATTTCCCCACATGAACGAATTACGCAAGAAAACTATTTCTGAACAAAACAAATACAACACTGCAATACATTTGTTCTTCCATTTTCTTGCTCCACGCGCGAAGATTACGTTATCAGAGAGGTTTAGCAGCACGTTTTACGTGAACGCGAACGCGAAAATTGTGTGTTCTTTTGCTGACGTCATCAATTTCAGCGTATTGTTACTCACGTACGTGACTTTCACACGGACGTAAAATACGTGAAAATGGTGAGTTCACGTTGGGTCATAACGTGAGTAATTGCAACATTATACAAACATTTGTAGACATTGCAATCAATATTTGTCTCATGAGAATTAAAGCTCATTGAATATACAACACTGAAGATGCATTTTTGGGTCAAACATCGTCCCGCTCCAATTCTGCATTTGAAACTGATTACATGTGTTACTTATTAGGGGCCGAACTTTTGGTGGAATGTCACATTATAAAGCTTATAACTTATATCTAATGCTCAGTTGCTAACAGATAAGCAATTCAATTCGAACATTTATTGTTCAAGGTGTCGTGCCCCCAAAGCAAGGGCTCACATCTTTAATCTGTGGATGACTTATTATTAAAAACGAATATGCACCACAGCACAGTCCGTATTCCTTGGAATACCGAAGTCAAATTTAATTGACTAAGTTTTATCTGTATGCACGGCCCAGGCGGCTCAAAAGACAAAAATGCCGGAAGGGAAATGTCACTCTATAAAGTTTCCTCGGAGCCGGAAAGGAAACTTACATCCCCTGGGGCCCCTTAGACCGCAGAAGAAAAAAATCTTGTGCCCAACCTAATCCTCCCAGTGCGCAGAGGCATCAAAAAGATGAATGAAACAAACAAGGCGTAAATGGCTTTGGTGTCCGGAACCTGATTCGAAGGAATGCATACAATTTCCTGTACATCAACGATAGCAATTTGCAAATAAATCAGGTTTTCATATTCAGAATAGCTTTGATATTTATCAAACATTGACACTTCGGCAGGCAGGTCGCCAAATGTACCCCGGTAACTAAAGACAAACCACGCTCTGAATAAAATCTTGTCACTTGATAACTTCCTTTTTTCTGTCACGGTGCGCATTTTCCACATTATTTTCTCTCGCGTTCTGACAAGATTAATTACTTAACGACAATGACCAAGCCATTATCGGGTCATTTGTGTCATTTCAGGCATCACGTCGTCACAGAAATATGCTATGATCGCAGTACATGAAAATTATGACTGGATAAATTTAAACCATCCGCAGTTTTGTTTTGTTTTGCTGCACACTTCTACTAATTAATTATCTAATTAATTACTCTTTCTATTCTTGGAGAGGACGGTATTTTTGTTTTCCGTGTAATCTCAAATCGGACCTAGCTAAACAATCACGTGGGAGGCTTCCTTTACTCTAAAACCTTCCCGGTACCCGTCGATTTCCCCCACCCCCCCCCCCCCCCCCCCCCAGCCCAG
Organism: Hippasteria phrygiana; assembly: GCA_037893225.1. NCBI lineage: Eukaryota > Metazoa > Echinodermata > Asteroidea > Valvatida > Goniasteridae > Hippasteria > Hippasteria phrygiana. Next base: position 125,260 of record JAZGUH010000362.1, on the reverse strand, counting down.
ACACGTTGTTTGTGTACGGAGTGCCCGTGTTACATAAACATATAGGGGTAAGGCCCCTGTCATATTAAAGAGAAACATCTGTTGCATTTATGTTTCCACGGCTTTCTTCACTTGCGATTTACGGAGCCTCAGCTCGCCGACCACGTTAAGCCCATGGTTAGAATTCACAGTACACAGTCCAATTAAGCCCCAGTCCCAGGACCTGCGATTTCCCGCGACCAGTTCAGTCGTGCGACAAGGCCGGTCGTGGGTAGTCGTGGATATTTCCTGCGATTTGAGCCTAGCAGTCACATTGTAAGACCAGTCGTGCGACCTGTAGAAGACTTGTTTCCGACTGAAAGCACCATTAACCGCACGACTGGCTACGACCAACCGTACGACTATTCGTACGACTTGTCGTGGAGTCGCACGACTAGTCTTGCTTAGTCGTGCATCTAGTCGTGCAATCAGGTCTAAGCGCACGACAAGTCGTGCCAGTAGTCGTGGAAAGTCGTGCGACTGTCGTACGACAGGAGAATCCTACGATCAGCCACGACAATGAAGGACCACCCAAGACTTGTCCCACGACCATCGCACGACCGCCGCACGACAAATGACTAGGCTGCGACAAGATGCGACTACTTCAGTCGTGCGAATATCCAAGACCACCCACGACCACCCAAGACTTGTGGCACGGCTTTTCTAAGATTGCCTGCGATGTGTCGCAGCCTGTCGTAAGTTGTCGTATCTCCTAGTGGGACTGGGGCTTTAGACAGTGGTGGGGGCGGGGTTTTGGGCTTCTACTTTTACTTGACATTTTCACATTATAAAAATTATGTCTTGTCGTACTGATCTGTCATCCTATAAAGGGGTGCATGTGCAAAGAAAAATGCAGCGCGTTCAGTATGACTCAAATGTCTTGTCAACAATGCATAACGAGATAATAGAGTACCGAAGTCCGACGTCAGTTGGAGCGACAACTGGCTCCAAACAAATGGAGATTTCGACTGTTTCTTTGTTAACAGCCAGTCATGCAAACACATTGACACAAAATAACAAAAGTATTCTGGTTTTTAAACATTGCATTGACGTCATCACTTCGGTGCTCTATTTAGTCAACTTGACAAGAAATTCGCTCGCCGCGTTTTCAGTTTTCTATATTCCGCAAGGGAATTGCGGAGAATTGTGACTTTTTCGCCTGCACACTACGTATACGGCATGTTTTTGACAAATTGTTATAGCGTCCAACTCTCGCGAATACACGCACACGTTTAAGTTATCACTTTGAATGTAAACGTCTCATCCAGACTCGTCCTATACACAATAGAAACCTTCCTTGGTGTTTACACGTACACACAGTCCTCTGCGACCCTACTTATCGTTCGTTGGGGTGTGTGTTTGTTTGTTTGTTTGTTTGTTTGTGTGTTTGTTGGGGTGTTTGTTTGTTTGTGTGTTTGTTTGTGTGTTTGTTTGTTTTTGTTTTTTTATTTGTTTTGGGTTGTTGCTGTTGTTGAGTTGCTTGGACAGCGCGCAATGACCAATAAGCCATCCAGTTTACCTAAAGATCAGTGGCTTACTGCGTCTTAACACGTTGGAAAAGGCGATATTTCAGCGAATGAGGGCACTATAACAAAAGCCATTTCACGTTGATTTTACGTTTGTTGAAAAGTAAAAAAGTTCATATTTAGTCAACTTTCATCGAAGAATTACAGATTGCAGAAAGGTATTTGTTTGAATAAAAGCAACAGGCTAACTGCATTCAACAGCTGTAAATTATCTTCTGCATGTATAACCCCCAAAGTGCCGTCGACGCAGCGCCCTCACTCGCTCCAAATATGGCCTATTGAATTTGGTTTGTTTTACAAGAGTTCACTGTAGACACAACACATGCAGCACAAAACAAGATATCTCGAACGCGTAAAGAATTGCAGATTTAAATTTTGCGCGCCCTTTAAAATACCAATCACTTATCGGTCACTGACAGAACCAGAATAGAACTATGTTTCCGTATTATTTTCCTTTTTGATTCTGATCATAAAACTCTATCCCATGTGTACAGCGACTCCTCTCCCCCACCCCCAGCGGGAATCTCTGTCAAGACTTCCTCGAAAAACTCCGGATGAAAAAAACGAACGGTAGGTGAGGGGACGTTCGCGACGCGCGGGAGTTTGTTTTCAGAGTTGAGCCCACTAGATTGCCCGATGTCCCCCATTATTTGATTAGATTATAGCGTTGAGGGAGCCCGCATGGCAATATTCTTGTCTGAGGTTCTCTCCTTGAATAAAACTCCATCAGTTTCCTGCCACTGTGCTTTTTTTGACAGAAGACAATGTTTTCAACTGTGGACACAAAATACTTGATTTGCTATCATCGCGGTCAGTCACCTTTTTGAGCTGTGAGCAACGGAGCAATTTCTCAAGCCTATATCCCGACTTGTAGTGCATACCCTTATGTCACAATATCTAGTTGAGTGGGTTTTTCTACTTAGTACATCATAAAATTTTCAGAAATTGTTGTTGGCATTTTTTTTGGCGGCCATCTTGGTATAATGGCGGCCATCTTGAAATCTGATGTCAAAAAGCTCTATTTTGCTCAATAATTTGCTTTTCTTTTCCATATTTCTTTGTGAAATTTCTTTTTTTGTGCTCTGACAACTCTTTAATATATTAAATCAACAACTCATAACCCAAGAAAGTTTGAAAATATATCACATTGAACAACCAGCCTATATTAAATCAAGAGCGTGGTAGCCATCTTGAAGCATATTTTAATCAATGTAATGTGCATATTTGACTGAGATCATTGATCATAACAAAGTAATGAGGTAAAGAAATATACAATATTTAGACAAATCTGATTTTTGGATGTTAAAACTACTAACATTTGCCGCCATTTTGAATTTGGCAGCCATCTTGGTAATGATATGGCAGCCATTTTGAATTTAGGAACCATCTTGGGTTATGAGTTGTTGATTTAATATATTAAAGAGTTGTCAGAGCACACAAAACATTATTTTCACAAAGAAATATAGAAAAGAAAAGCAAATTATTGAGCAAAATAGAGCTTTTTCAGATTTCAAGATGGCCGCCAAAAAGATGCCAACAACAATTTTTGATAATTTTATGATGTACTAAGTAGAAAACAACTGTTTGGCAAGAATCTATCCGAAAAACCCACTCAATTACACAAGGGTGGGATGCACTATTGGCTTCGGTTTCCCCTGTAGTAGATTCAACCTCATGCGAGCCTCGTACACTGCAAAAACTGCGGTGTTATCTAACACCACGTGGTGTTTATAGCGATTGATAGCGAATTTGCAATCAAATGTATAATTGTGTTTTTTGTTCTTTTTTCGAAACCACATTATTGTAGTTTAACAGCTTTTCCAAGTCAAAAGTTATATAATTTCATAAAACAGGACACCGCACACGTCGCAGGTTCCAATCCGGCTCCTGCCAGGTTTCTTTGTTCCCTTCGATTTGTTTTTACTATAACAAGAGCTTTTCATGATATTGTACATAAATGCCAAGATCTTATTGGAATTCTCCATTATTCTCTACCTACTAAGGGCACTTTGAAAAGTTGTGCAATCTGGTTTGTTTTGTGTGACTGTTTTGTATACGGGGAATGTTTAATAGTCCTACTATGACACACTTTCTTACCGTTGGTGGCGCCATTTAAGCTCTTTGTTTTGTTCTTACCCATAGGCAAAATAGGACCTGTCGGGTTTCTGCTTTTCTGGTTTGCAACTTTAGGCGTAGGCAAAAGCAAAAAAAACAAAAAACGAGCGGGCCGGAGGGGATGGGGGATGGGGGTTTCAACCCTCAAACCCCCACCCCCCCCCCCCCCCCCCCCCGGATCCGCGCCTGGATAACCTACTAAACACTACCCGGTACAAAATTGGATATTGTCGTGATTTCGCTTTATATTCAGCTTTTTCCGCTATGATGAAGTCATGGTTTCCCCTGAACAATTTTAATATTTGAATACGAAAGGAGATGTAATGCGATTTTTCACCTACCCGGTATATTTACACACACAAAAATCTAAATTTTGTCGTGAAATTATGGTCAAGAAAGTGTGTTTTTGGACTAAACACAATTTAACATGACTTTATTGTGAATATCCTCAGTTCTGATTGGTCAGTTGCTACGTAATGAGATTATTTTATGTGTGCAGTTCGGTTGGTGTTGCTGTATATTTACAGCAAATGTGTAGTATTTTGACTTGTAAATTTATATCCTCTGTGTAAATTAACATAAAAACACGAAAACTACGTACGCGTGATATTTATAGGTCACAGTACCGTTAAAACTAAAATACGGCGATTTTGTTTTCCTTTTAACAGGGGAAACCCCGTTATTTTACGTCATTTTTTTTACAGTGTAGGATCACTAAAACGCCGTCGTATGAACAAAGTACTTTTGCAAATATTTTTTTCCCAGTGCGCCATAGCATATGTTTCTGTTGTTTGTGAAGTTCAGGATAGTTAACAATTAACCACGAGAATCATCACTGGGTCATTAGCATGCGCAACCACCGCAACGTGTTCTTTTGATTGCTTTTTAATTAACTGTATGAACAGCAATCAAAAGAACACGCAGACGCTGAACAAAGTGCGGACTCTAACAGGGAGATCACATTTGGATTGATGTCTTCTTCTGACTCAAAGTGGCCATGGAATAACTAAGCATTTTTACGCCATGAACAGACATTTTCACCCACGTGACCAGGTAGCCTGACATGTAAACATAAACAATTCCACAGCTTGTGGACCGCCCTAGATATAGAGTGATCATTGTACTAATGTATGGTGTGGAGCAAGTTGATTAAACTGCGTGCGCGCAAGCAGCAGCTTGAATATTAAGAGATTCATTAGCATCACTCATAGAGCTATATTAGTGCCTGTTTGTTTCACACAGATCGGGAGGTGATCCAGAGCCGGACGAAAACAAACAGGATCGCGAATCCTTTAGGGCGCCCTCTCGCTATTATGTTGCATGCTGGGAGAATTTGTACTACGCGACAAATGTCATCTGCTTCAGATTTTTGTAAGCAGAAGGGTTATTTTTATGATAAACTATCTAGTATTTCCAGAAAAAGTTAATAAATTGTACATAGCTTTAATAACAAAAATACACTGGGCCTGTTTGTTTCACACAGATCCGGATCGCGATCAGTGATCCGGAGCGTCGAAAGCTGCTCCTGATCACGTTTTTAGGGATCCTGCTCGGGAGGTGGGTTCGCAAGATCCAAGATGGCGACGTGCGAGACGGACACGTGACAGAGAGAAAAAGTGAGTGTGTTTCGTAGATTTGAAGCATTTAATGAGCTTTTGTGACATTATTTTAGTCATAATTCTTTTACATTGTATTTTTGTTGTTATTAAAGCTATGTGCGATTTATTTACTTTTTCTTTATTAATACATTTATATAATCGTTTAAGTGGCGTAGTCAGCTTCTGTTCAGAGAGGGCGGCAAAGATTGTGTGGCCATTTTCAGGGGGGGGGGGGGGGGGGGGGAGGGGGAGGTAAATTGTTTTCCAGATTTTTTAAACCATATTTTCATACAAAAAGTATCTAGATTTTTTCTTTGGACCAGCAAAATAGTTTGAAAAGCGGTGGGAGGGGGGGGGGGGGGGGGTGGGGCGTGGGTGGGGCGTGGGGGGTTGGGCGTTGAGTAGGGAGGGAGGGGGCTAGGGTCCAGTTTTTAATAGGCTGCGCGGCGCTTTCGAGAACATTTACATAATAAGCATACGGTCCAACCATGGTCCCACTGAGCTGAACGCGTATCGAAAAACTACATGGGGATTGTATAATCATAGAGCAAGGTATAATCTATGGTATAATCGACATGCGTAAGCCACTGCACAAATTCTTAGAAAAAAAAACCAACAAATATGGGAGGGCAGTTTCCCCTTGCCACCGCCCTGGCGCTACACCAATGCTTTAATTATTTTAAAATAATAGGAAACAACATGACCCGGTTTGCAAATTTGAGGGGTCTTCCTTCTTCTAATGTAGCGCTCAACGGCACTGTACAAGTCTAGTAAAATACAAGGTCGATGCTTTGACGTGACGCCCAACCAACCACCGCCCGCGGCCGGCCGGCCGCGTACGCACGTCAGTTGAGTCTACTCAATGGGTTGCTCCAAAAACGTACCTGCTGATGTTAAACGAAAAACAAAAGGTGTCAAAAGAAAATGAAACAAAATAAAACAAACAAAACAAAAAAGGATGTCTTCTAAAGTTCTCTTATTTGATATTAATGAATTAAAGATGAACTCATCACAGTATTTTTCTTTTATCAATTATCAATATTTGTGGAATATCATCACAACACCCCCGCCACTCATAATGGTATAGCCGTTAATTCCAGAGCTAGCTGCTAGAGCAAAATAGCAACATGGGCGATGTTTGTTGAGTGTTTTTCTAGCAATATTTGATCAGCAAAATACCTTTTATTTACATGTTTTGGCAGAACGATTGTTCGAAAAAAATACATCGGTTACCCGGAGAGTCATTGGAGAAGAGCTTGATCTTCAAAAGACCGAAAAAAAAGGTTAGAAAAATGGTAATTTCCGTGGTTTCTATATGACTTATGAGTCTGCCTCGTCGTGCGCTGTGTTTCTGTGTGTTGTTGGGTTTGGCATGTTTCTATAATATTGTTTGACCTTTCCATTGTATTAAGCAACAGAACGGAGAACTGAGGCCGTACTGTACGTAGGTGTTAGCATGGAGGAATTATGCCTGGGTTATACGCCCTTTTTTATGGAAGCGTGAATTATTTTATTGAATTAAACCAATTATTATGCAATAAACATTTTCGACATTCTCAACAATAGTCAATGCATTGTGCCTACCGGGTTTAGCCCCACTACTGTGCCCTGTATCAGTGTATGCAGCATACAGGGCACACTAGTGGGGCTAGTAGTACTGGGTATACGAGGCCAAACAAACCATGTAATTTATACACAAGCCTAACGACTAACGTTAGTCCCAGTCTTACTTATCGCTTTTTTAATGATCTGGACTAGCCCTAAAAGGACGCTATGATATAGCGTCCTAGCGCCCAAGTATGCAAAACAGTCCTATGCTAGAAACCGAAGATCAAAAATCACACTTTACCTGCATAAATATTCTTGGCATCATCTTCGTCAAACAGTTCAACAGCCCATCTCCCCGTTCAGATAGAAATATTCCTCCAAGAATGTCAAGAACAGGAGATATTTGCGGCGCAAAATCGTCTCCACGCGACGCTGACTTCACAATACCTTGTCCGCACGTCTTGAATGTTCATCAACAACAGAGAGCACAATTTCGGCCGTGCACGCGGCGACTGTAAATTGCGCCCTCTGTTGATAAACGTTCTAAATGTGGGTATTACTCCTCGTGTTTGTGAAGTCAGCGTCGCGTGGAGACGATTTTGCGCCGCAAAAATGTCCTGTTCTTGACATTCTTGGAGGAATATTTCTATCCGAACGGGGAGATGGGCTGTTGAACTGTTTGACGAAGATGATGCCAAGAATATTTATGCAGGTAAAGTGTGATTTTTGATCTTCGGTTTCTAGCATAGGACTGTTTTGCATACTTGGGCGCTAGGACGCTATATCATTCATAGCGTCCTTCTAGGGCTAGATCTGGACATGATCTGGCGATAGTAAGATCATGTCCAGATGTTAAAAAAGCGATAGTTAAGGTCCTAGTTACTGGGACACAAGATGGCATGGCACTGTGAACCAGTCCAAATATTATTTGATTTTATGCTAAATATTTGTTATGAGTTGAGAGATACTCTTTTCACATATCTTTGCATGGACATTAGGGCTGTTCATTTTCGAATAATTTAGTATTCGATTATTCGAGACGGGGCTTGACTGAATATTCAAATATTCGATACTCGCCGATCAAGTCTTTTAGGCGTCTGCTGCAACTGCATGCTGCGCCGGTAAAAAGTTGCATGCAAAGCACGCCGGTGTTTTACATCCGGCGATCGATATTAGAGACCACCCAATTAAGGCTGTTCGATATCCATTTATTTTGATACCAAAATATCGGCAAAAATATATCGCGATATTCGATATTATCGTGATGACGTCACTTTTTCATTACCGGAAGAACGGATGAATAAAAAAAATACATGACGGAAGTCACCACGGCATCATGAGGTCGGGGCCACCGGGATCCGGCCCGCCGGGATTGAGCGGCAGGAACGGTGGGCCGGTTTGACAAAGCTTCCCTTCGCTCGTTGAGTATTTGGAGTTTTACGACATTTACCTTCAGTTTGCTACTTTATGGCACTCGAGAAAGACTAGCGTTTGTTTCTATTTCAGCATTGTTGATTAGTAACACAGATGATAATACCATGGACGATCACATGCGAGCTGTCAACAAACGATCGTGTCGTATATTTTGTGAAGACGACATGACATTGCACAATGTACAATAGATGCGCGGCACGTGTTTTAATCTTTTCTCAAGACGCGACGCAGTTCGCTACACGTAACTACACCTAACTACGTGTGCCTTGTACACTGGGGAAGGACGGTGGCATTCAGTGCGGTTGCTTGCACTTGACCAAGGCTAGCAACAAAGCAACGCGCACGCGCAGATGCGCTACAGGGGTTGACCTTATTGCAAACAATTGCCATACCCCTCGATCTCAAGATGAGTTCGCAAGCGTGTAGGTACGTACATTGTACACTGGGAATAGGACGTTGTTTGCACTTGACAACGTACGGCGCGGAGGGTATAAATCGCTCGGAAGGTAAATCGCGCGGAGCGGAGATGTCATGTCGGGGTTTAGAAAACGGTCAAAGAAAGACACATTTAGTGCATGTATGTATGCATGTATGTATTGTTTTATTCCTCCATGGTACATCATGATACATTATATACTATTCTACCGTCCAATAATTGGAAATAACTGGAATTTCGAGCAAAGTAAACTGGACAAATCCACACGTAATGCGACTAAAAGGAACATATATCGCGATATTCTTCGGTATATCGAATTCCCCGATATTCCGTTTTTTTTTAAAGAGGCCGATACGATTTTCGATATGAAAAAAATATCGAAATATCGGGAAATATCGTCATATCGAACAGGCTTAATACTCGCCGATCAAGTCTTTTAGGCGTCTGCTGCAACTGCATGCTGCGCCGGTAAAAAGTTGCATGCAAAGCACGCCGGTGTTTTACATCCGGCGATCGATATTAGAGACCACCCAATGGAAATTGTTTGCATTGTATCAAGATCATTACGAGTACGTATAACGTTCTGATAACAAGAAACCAAACTCCAGCCCGAGTTTTTGCAATAATTATTTTAGAAGTGTCAGGGGTTTTACAGTCGGGAACCATAAACCTCTGTCCACAAAAAATGCGGCATTTGACACTGCTAAGTGCCGCAACTTTTCTATTAAAATAGCATCATAGTCGTATCTGTACGTGCATATATATTTTTTTTCGAATATTCAAACCGGCAAAAAGCTAGTCGAATATTCGGTTGATGATCGAATATTCAAATATTCGCTCTATTCGGGAGCCCTAATGGACATAAGGAAAATAATAACCAGAGTGCAATCTGAGAGTGCAATCATGGAGGATATAAAACAGAATCAGGCGATCACGTTGCACTTTTGTGTGATCTGGCACTCACACAAGTATCGCTATGACTTATGAGGCGATCACACAGAGCAGACTTTGCGCGCCGATCGATATACATAAGCCGTCTTTATAGGGGCAAGAGCAAAAGAATCTCCATGGAGATTTATACTGGCATGCGCATTCTAATAATCTCCATGGAGATCATGCATTGTCTCTTGCTCTTGGCCCCTAAAGATGGCGGTATCGCGCAAAGATGGCGGTATTTGCAAAATGGCATGTATGTAGATCGGGCAAGGCTATTTTTGCCGACCAGCCGAATGCGCTGAGGAAAAGTTGCACAATCAGACGATCGTGCTGGAACTGGTTTGCACAATCGGTCGATTGCAAAGGGCGGGTTCGTGATCAACTGATTGCACAGGGCAGAACTTGCACGATCCGCAGATGCAGGAAAGGGTTTTTACGATCGGACGATTGTGCAAGTTCTCTGCGTATGAAAACTCTGCCCTCAGCAATGGACCGATGCTTGTGCGATTGACCGATGCCTGCGCGATTGACCAATGCTTGCACGATCCACCGATGCTTGCACGATCAACCGATGCTTGCATAATCAACCGAGACTGACACGAACGATATATCGGTTGATCACGCTGCGCTATCACACGATCTCGCACATCCACCAATTACACCCAACATATACAATTCAAAAATGGCTATGTTGCCATGGTAGTTGCGTTGTGGCTTTCGTGCAGTTTCTCTGTTAGTTTAACCAGTTCACGTCGGAGGACGTGTATACACGCACCCAGCGAGGCAAGGATCCTGCGGAAATATGTCAGCGACCAGCTCGCAGTGAGCGAGGCCAGGGTGTGCTACCCGCAGATAAAGGCCTGAACCCGTCTGGCACCCAGGCTCGTGAAAAATAATCCCGGCGTGAACTGGTTAACAGTGACGTATTTTACTTATCAGATTTGGACCGATAAAATTGTTAATTTTAAAATAATAGTTTAGCTCCCGTGAAAAAAATTACCATGATGTGAGGACATTTGGCCCTAAAATTCTGAGTCAAAACAAAAGACAAGTCTATGAAGCGAGGTAAAGAATCACCTGAAATACAATGTATTCGGCAACTTACAATTATTCTTCTCATGAAAATGAATTAAACTGCTCTCATTTGTACCATGGTCAAAACAAACTTAACTAAATGTTGCAAGCAGTTATAAATTGATGCACTACTCTATTTCTGTCTGCATATTTTGTAACAATTAAGTGACTTTATACCGGTAAGTAATGTTTCCCTTTTTATTTCTTGTAATAACTTATTATAATCTAACCCCCTAGGCATTTTTACCAAGAAGTGTCCTCAACCTGTCAAAATCCAACACTGTGCAGGATACCTATGGCACATTCTTTGGACAAATTGGGGCATCATAGCTCTATGTATTAAGTAATGGTGCCAAGGCGCTACAGTCCTGAACCCATCAAAATTCAACACAACCTTCTGTTGGAGTTTGTAAGGCTTGGGGTAGTTAGGGTTAAAGCAGAGTCACAAATCATGGATTTATAGGCCTATATGTACGTATGCAGCTTCAGTCAATTTTAACTCTGTCATGTCTGTACACAAACATTAAGTTCCTTTTTTTTTCTATTTTGTTCAGATTCAACTTTAATTGAGGTCAGAGTTTCATCACCCTTTCAACGATGGCAATAACGCAGCGGGTTGCTGTATTCACATATTTCACTCTGTTTTTGGCGACAGCTTGGGCAAACAAACAAAATGGTAAGCATTTTATTATTATATAAATGAGATGTGTTATTCTCTTGGACTGTTCGGGATCTCTGTGTTTCATATACCGTACATAGTGTGTGTGTGTGTTTGCAATTTGGTTGCAGAAACAACTTGAAACACCTGTACTGGTTAATCTCATTTTTATAAAAAATGGTTCACAAGTCTAATAAAAAATTGTATGCCCTTTTTTCAACAGAGATCGAAGACAACAAGATATCAATACGTTTTGACCAAGTGAGCCTTAAAGAGGTAATGACATTGTATAATGTAATAATTACATCACAAAGTTCTGCCAGTGTCTGTCTGTCCAAGAAACAAGCAAAAATGATATTATGATTTGATGTTGCTTTTGAATTGCATTTTCCATTTTATATCCATCCAAAGTCTTAAATTTCGCATTGGACACTTGATTCTGTCAGCGAATCCGTGATCGCAGATCTTCACTGTCTGTCAATTACAAATCATGCAGCACTTAGGGCTGTTCATTTTCGAATAATTTAGTATTTGATTATTCGAAACTGGGTTTGCCCGAATATTTGAATATTCGATACTCCCCAAACCAGTTTTTCACGCGGCAGTAAAAAAGGTATGTGCGGCGATCGATATTATGGACCGCCCAATCGGAATTGTTTGCATGCGCCTGTTGTATCAAGATCATTACGGGTACGTATAACAAGAAACCAAAACTCCAGCCTGTGTTTTTGCAGTAATTATTTTATAAGTGTCGAGGGTTTTACGGACGGGAACAATAAAACTCCGTCCACAAAAAAAGTTACTGTCCCAAAAAGGTGCGGCATTTGACACTGCTAAGCACCGTAACTTTTCTATTAAAATAGCATCAGAGTCATATCCTTACGTGCATATATATTTTTTCGAATATTCAAACTGGCAAAAAGGTATTCGAATATTCGGTTGACGATCAAATATTCGGTATACAGTGGTGTGCAAAATTTGTCGAACACTTGGCATACCTTAGTTGTCTGTGATGAAATATCAATCAATATACCAATGTACATTCAAATGAAACCTTCAGAAGACTTCAGAACAGCATTAGTGTAGAAACTCTCAGGAAATATATAGACTCTATGCCCGAAAGATGTGCCGCAGTGATTGCTGCCAAGGGTGGACACACCAAATATTAGAGTAAAGTTTGATAAAAAAGATGGTAGGACTGGCAGATACTAATGTGAGCTACATGTATGCTCACAACAATTATCTTTTCTATTTAATACAGGTGAAAAATGTAAACCAGACATTGTAAGGCATTAACCTTAAAGGGACACATTGCTTTGGATTTTGCGATTTGGGCTATAAAACTGAAATGGATATGGTTGGGAAGCTTTTTTTAAAGTAGAATATAATGATTCACATAACTATCCCTTCAAATTGCGTGGTTTTTGTTTAATTTCGTGACAAATAACGGTCCGCCATTTTGTAGAACAAAATTTTTGACTCCACAAAATGGCGGACCGTGTTCGCCAGTCGTATTTCCAGTCGCAGCTGGTTGAAGTACGTTCTGTTGATCCATTTTTATGTACTGTGGCGGCACGCACGGCGCGCAGCACTGGCGATATGTGTCGCGAGGTAGAGAATGGTACCTGGCGATCATCTGATAGATTTACAAGGCCACTGGCTGCGGCGCCAGCCTAAAGACTCTTACAGCGTATTTTGCGCATTATTTAGACGGTGGTATTTACTACTGGAAATAAGTCTGTGTTTCGCGGGTCAGATGTCAGGGGTCAAAGGTCAATTCTTTTTGTTAATCACTACTCACGAATTACAACACATTATACGTGTTTTTTTGCATGAACAACTCTTATAAAAGATAAGGAACATTTCCAAACAGCAAAATTTCATGACATTTGAAGGCAATGAGTCCCTTTAACAGTCCTGAATCCTCCAATTTCAATATGATTTTCCACACACCCCAGGGAGTTAGGGTTAAATATCAATTTTCTCAGATATGTTAAGTGTTCAAATATTTTTGCACACCACTGTATTCGGGACAGCCCTAACAGCACTTGACAATATGTACAACTACATGTCAAGGTGTACATGTACATGTATGTTCTGTGACAAGGTGGCCCGCATTTTCAAATGTTCAGGATGTTTGTGTAGGATATTTGATGAACGATTGATCATGTTGATTGGTCATGTATTTGGAATATTTTGCAAAGCCCTACAGACATCTTGTTAGGCATGTGGGCGAAATACAAATGGTATGTTAATCATTGGACGGTATGCAAATTAGGTCTTTAGACTGTGGAACGGTTTGTAAACTATCGTTTGGGCCTCGCTTTCAGGCCCGAAATGGTTTGCTTTTTTGTACCCACTTCAAGAGCCCAACAAAAGAGGCTCGTTGCCGTTGCCGTTGCCGTTGCCGTTGCCGTTGCCGTTGCCGTTGCCGTTGCCGTTGCCGTTGCCGTTGCCGTTGCCGTTGCCGTTGCCGTTGCCGTTGCCGTTGCCGTTGCCGTTGCCGTTGCCGTTGCCGTTGCCGTTGCCGTTGCCGTTGCCGTTGTGGTTTTACTGAACAAAAGAGCGTCCTACCTGCTGAACTTCAATGGCTGTGCCCCTCTAATCCTCCAGGGTTAATTAACCCTGGAGGATTAGCGGTGGTACAGCCATTTAAGTGACCACTGTTATCACAATGGCAGCTAATCCGATAAGTACTCCATTGTGCAGCCTACCAACCTCCTGACCATGAGCGCTCAAGTGTAGACAGTTTGGACTGGGGATTAATACCATTTGGGCCCATACATTTGGGAACTCTCAAGTAATTTGCATACCGTTTTCTAAATCGCATTGATGCCTTACTGCCCCTACCTCACAATCTGATCTCTTCTTTTGAAGTGGGATGCAGATATGAATGATCCCACAGCTAAGTTCAAGACGGTCGTTGCGAACAGCACAACTTCACACTGCAGGAATGAACCTGATTGCTCATTGGGAACAAATGGAATGTCGAGGTACGTCCACTCAGTATAATTATTAACCCTTAAGCTACAAAATACTACTAAACACCTCACAAAAAGTATCATCAGAATACTTGAATCAGACCCCATCATTTGAAAAATATAACTGTGTAATAAAAATGAATGGTCCCTTTGAATTCCCAGTTTTGTCCGGAGCATTTTGACATCTCACATGTTATGATCTGACATCAATTACCGGAGTAATGATCATTTGAATGATCAGAGAGGTCGAATTTCAAAAATGACACTTAATGTGGCGCTTTTGAAAGGAGGTACAACATTGGCTCTCCGCGAAGAATAAAGGCAGTACTCGGCTGAATAGGCTTAACTGTCACTTTGAAATTCGACCTTTAATCATTCTAATGATCATTACTCAAGCATCCTGTGAAATCATGGCACCTTGTGTGCTGTCGTTTTTAAGAAAAGTGGAAATTTTCCAACGATTGTCGGCCGACAATCGTTGGAAATACATGTAGTCTAGTTCCCCGACCTGATAATTCCCCGACTCTATAAATTGCTCCGATTTGTCTAAAGTAGGGTCTGGGAACCAGACTACTAGAACTTAGTTTTCTCTGTTTTCCCAGTATCTACATGTATGCACAAAAAACTTTATACTTGCTACCAGTCCCAATATTTAGGTGCGGGAATCAGTCTATTATACTTCAATAACAGTAATGTTGTTACAGCACCCCAATCACTAACCCCCCCCCCCCCCCCAAAAAAAAAGAAATTCCAAAAAGGCCTATTGAACTTTAAAATGTCATTTTTAATAATATGCCTTCATAATATGTTCTCATTTTTTCTGGCTCCAAGCGCTCCATTTACGGACGAAGATGTAATGATTCTGCCGGGATATCCGGCCGACGAAAATGCTGATGTCCAGATCGTGTTCTACGTCTCCATCGTTAATCAAGACAAAGCAGCTGACGGGAATCAGTACGCCCTGAAAAAATCAGCCCTGGAAAGTAAAAAGTGATTCTACAGTTGTAGCGGACTTGGGGAGCATTTAACAAACACCTGGGCTGTATCCCAACCGGTTACCCGATCGCTAATGTCAGGAACCGGTTCCAGATTATGGAATCGAGTACGCAAACCGAATCCAGTACCTATACCCGAATTAACATGTTAATTTCTCAGACAACGAAAAAAGACAGTTTTGAATGTCATTTGTGGGGAATTTTCAAAATGAAAACCAGGGTACGTGGGAAAATCACAAAACAGATTAATGTTTATGATGCTTGCAAAAATGCAATTTGCACCGTAAAGCTAACTAGTTTGTTGGGCAGGGTCAGACTTTACACCCCCTTCCCCCTTCCCCTTCGCCCCTCCCCTCCCCCTCCCCTCCCCTCCCCACTACCCCACCCCCACCCCCCACCTCCCCCGATTGATGCTGCATAACTGCTGATTGTTATTGCATAACCATAGAAATCCTGAAGGAAAATATGATGGCCATTGCTAATGCCACCGGTTACGCCGTGATGTTCATCGGCGACGAGCGGGTCGGCACACCCCTGGACGGGACCCTCAACAGCATCATGATCCCCGTGACCATCGGCTTCCTGGTACTCCTCATCTTGATCACACTGTGTCTCCATTTCCAAGAGTGAGTACCAGGGAACTTTAATAAGTACACACCGTCTGACACATTGTGGCATATTAATGACACTTATAGACTGGCAGTCAGGGCACTAGTGCATATATTGACCAGCAATGTGGGCACTGGTGTAGCTCTTTGCAATTTGAGGAACTGTGAATGACTCAAAAATATGAGAAAATGAGAAAACTGGTGCATCTCTACGCACTTTGAGAAACTGTGAGTGAATATACATATATTGACTGGCGATGAGGGCACTAGTGCACTTCTATGCTCTTCGATGAACTATGAATGGTTAATATTGGGGGTGAGAAATGGGAGGTGGATTTCAAATCATGTTTTTTGGTAATTTCTGTTTTCTGAACATTCCTGTATCATTTTTGATTGCACGGAAAAACAAAACATTAAATCTTGAAGATCCTCTGTGATTTCTTGAATACTAAGAAATAGAGAAAGGATATAGAGAAAGAGAAAATAAGGCAATTTACTTGATGTATCGACTTACATCCTTGGTTCCCTTTAAAAGTTACACTTATGTATTACCGTTATTACACATACTACTAGCAATGAGGGCACTTGTGCACCTCTGTGCACCTGTATGGACTTTGAAGAACTGCAATAATATATTGACTGGCCATGAGGGCACTAGCACCCCAAGGCCCTAAACATTGGTTAAATTGGTTCATATCGGAAAGCTAATAACTTTGGTGAGCTTAGAAAATTAGCAATTGACATTTGAAATGAATACCGTATACCAGGAAACGTCAGGAGAAGACAAGGGGACTTATCACGGGCAAACGGGCAGAAGTACCGCCCAACGACGCTCACGGCGAGGGCATCGTTCTCACTGCTGTCAGCAAGAACTCAGGTAAGGCCCCCCGCCATGTTAGTTTTAAAGGTCACACAAAAAAGGAAAATCATTCCCAAAGAAATCTTGCACTTCTGAACTGTGGAAGTATGAAGAAAATCCCTTTTTGGACTTGAAATAAGGACTAAGTGTTCTTTTTTTTTTCACTGTTTAAAATATTCAAGCCGTTTGCTACTAGTGAGGATGCCGTTGCTTTGATATCAGTCAAGCTACTAACTGTGCAGTTTAGGTACTCGCAATACAAAACAAGTCAAAAGTTGACTTAATTAAGCACTTTATATTTCTTTTCTGACTGCCTATTAAGCACTCAAATGGAATACACAAACAAGGGGAAAACAAAAAACAAAACAAAACCAAACGCTCCATTTCTGGGCCCAGTTTTATGAAGATGCTTAACAAAAATAAAAAGCTAACCTATTTTTGCTTAGCGCAGAATAATTTTCGTGTGCTAAGCAAACTTCTGTACTTAACAGCTCTATAAAATTGGGCCGCGTTTTTTAGATGGCCGATTTGTGTAAATTGCAGAGTTGTAATCGAGTCAGTCACAAGTCAATCACAAGGCGGATCACAAGTCAGCTCACAAGCTACATGGGATGAACAATGACAAAGGAATGCTTTTGTTATATAGCTTGTTTGAATAGCTTGTTTGAATAGCTTGTTACATGACTTGTGAAGTGACTTGTGAAGTGACTTGTGAAGTGACTTGTGAAGTGACTTGTGATGTGGCTTGTGATTTGGCTTGTGATGTGTCTTGTGATGTGACTTGTGAAGTGACTTGTGAAGTGACTTGTGAAGTGACTTGTGATGACTTGTGATGACTTGATTAACAATTCTGGAATAATTAACAACCAACGATTCTCCTGTACTAGTGAGGAAAACATTAGAGACCCTTGAACAAATATTGTCCTGGGAGTTAAAATCCCATGGGATACCTTGAAATGGCTCCCTCTCTAACTGATGTAATCCTGATAAAGTAAAGAAATGATGATTAAAAAGAAATAGAGCAATCAATAATGTTGTCTCATCAATTTTAATCCCTTTATTTTTCAGTAAAGCCTTCCAATCAAAACAGTAAACGAAGTATGTATTTCACAATGAGCAAACAATTTACGTCCACACTGAAGCGTTCCTGTTCGTTTGTCCAAACCACATGTTACATGTGTTTGCCTGCAAATATGCATGTGAACACAACTTGGGGCAGCTTTCCTTGTGTCATTCAGGTGTATGGGAAAATGTTAAATGTTGGTCAGAAATTTGAGAATCAAAGTCAACAAATGTACGTCGGTATGTGTTATCCCTTGCATAGTGCAGCCGGAAATTGCGACAAGCATACATCACTATAGTTTAGTGTAATTATTGCTCAGTCCCCTTCCCCTCCCCCTTGATCCCCTCCCCTCCTATCTCCCTTTTCCCCTTTCCCCTATCCCCTTGCTCCTACCCTTACCCCCACCCGCTTTCCCCTACCCACTTTCCCCTACCCACTTTCCCCTACCCACTTTCCCCTACCCACTTTCCCCTACCCACTTTCCCCTACCCACTTTCCCCTACCCGCTTTCCCCTACCCGCTTTCCCCTACCCGCTTTCCCCTACCCGCTTTCCCCTACCCGCTTTCCCCTACCCGCTTTCCCCTACCCGCTTTCCCCTACCCGCTTTCCCCTACCCGCTTTCCCCTACCTGCTTTCCCCTACCCGCTTTCCCCTACCCACTTTCCCCTACCCACTTTCCCCTACCCACTTTCCCCTACCCACTTTCCACATTCCCTTCTCTCTCCCACTCTCAATTGTTGACTTTGGCATAAAGAAAGTCATCTTGACAAGATCGACTCAATGCAGGTAAAATTCAGTGTTCATACATGTGCACTAGTCATACATATGCCAAACTTTGCCGCATGGCTTCCTTGCTAGTCACATTACCATGAGATGACCGGTGCCCTCCCCAAAACAATCCTTGTCCTAGTGACAACTTCTCTCCCATTAGCAGTATCTTCCTCCCCATTCCCATCCCCATAATCCACTCCTAACCCCCTCCCCTAACCCCCCCCCCCCCACATCTCTACTGAAAAACAAGACGGATGGTATACCCTATTAGCAATGATGACATTTTATTGATATTTCAAATTGCAAATAAAAGTGTGCTGAATTAACCCTAACCTTCCAGTGTATTTTGGCTAGAAACCCTGCCAGACGCCATCAGATTGCATACTTTGTCACATTGACTTGTGTGCAGAGTGCAGCAAGGTCAAACTGTCACCACTAGATGCACTGTGTTGCGTCTGGCAGGGTTAGGGTTATAGTGAATTACAGATGCATTAACCCATGCATTCGTATAACGAGCACAAAATTAAAGGGAAGTGGTGTAAGATTGCAGGCTGTTGGACGGACCTTCAAGCGGGGTTCCAGCCTTATCCGTCATTAAACGTCAGACAAAATCTGGGAATTTGGATTTCACATGCACTGGAAAGTCCCGACATTGTTGTATCTGTCCTTGTTCACACTGCATTTGTGGTTTGGGAATTTTCACTGGGAATTTTTGGATTTAACTTTTCTGTAGGTAAAATGGTGCCGGTTATAGACCTTTATCATGGCACAGCCATTTTGTTTTTCTCCTATTAAAATCAATGTAACCAAACCGAGGCTGGACGGAAAAATAGTCTGGCACCTTCATTCAATAATTGGAATCACTATTCATAATTGCTAATGCACACAGGGAACAAGACAAAGATGGTGACAGCATGATAAAGGTCTATTCGGACATGACCTATGAATCAGTAAAGCATAGTAAATGTTATAGCGCCCTCTTCTGTTGAGCCATGTCCCGAAAACGAATTTGGCACAAGAAGAAGAACAACAACGACGCTAAGTGCTTATAGAGCCCCGTCTGCGATGCGACGCGACGCGGCTAAAAAATGTTCAGTGTCGTGCCCTGAAGAAAGAGGCGTTATTTTTAATGTTGGCTGCTATTTTTTTTTTTTAAGAAAAAAAACCAAAAAGAAAAAGCCATGTAGCCACAAAAAATGGAAGCAGTTGGAGAATTTTGGTGTGTGTTTTTTCATACATGTAATATACTTTAGAAAAATCTACTTGTGTCTGCTGCTTCCGTTGTATTCTTGAATCCTGTACTGGGAAAAAGAGTGTGTTAAAGCAGAAATAATTTGTTACAAATTTGAATGGACAGCATTGCAACTAGAAGATCTACATTGTATCATTCAATTTTACCACGCAGTAGCAGATATTTCAGAAAAATGGTGTGCGCAAAATGTCCGTTTGTTTCTTCATTTGTGTTGGTCCGTACTTGTAGGTAGGTTGTTGCTTGTGAAATGTTGGTTTGTTACTTCAGGTTTCGGATTTTTAATGCATGGCACAAAACCATTTTTCTCAAAGCACATGTAAGATTTGTAATACATGTTGTGGTCACTTTAGAGTTAACACAAATGGTGCACGCCACAGTGACCATTCATTTTCAAGCAAATTACATGATAAAGTAGATGGTAAATGTGAGCAGCTCTATCAAAATGAGGGATATGCGCTTAGTCTGTTAGTTGAAAAGTAATATCATTTGTATGGATTTTAGGGTTGACATATTTTTCAGGAGTTTTTCTTACCCCTCATTTTGATAGAGCCGGCCAGGCAAAACTGTACAATATTGTATGCCGCAATGACGTGATCAGCAATTCTATCCTCAGTGACCTGTCATCTTATTGTGCATTTCTTCCCATTTCTTCCCCATCTTCATCTCTCCTCTTTATCCGCCGGCGACCGATCTTCAGACGATGAGGAGAATCCCCGAGCGTAATCGTCCGAGACCGAAACATCTTTATCATTGTCTTATCCTCAGGTATCCGTGCATGTACACGTCTCACATACGCCCTGTACACCTGGTGTCATTGTAAGCTACACGTATGCCCATCTGGTGCCAATGTGAATCTAAGTGCACTTCCATCAAAAATGAACTTCAAAATGAACTTCATTAACTCTAACCCCTTGGGTAACTTTACTAGAAAGTATCCTGAATCCGCCAAAATCCACCTATTTTGTCATGCACAAAAAGTTGGTTTTTGGTGACTGCTCAATATGGAGGTATCCTGAATCCATCAAAATCCTGCAGTACCGCTAGGCTTACAATCCTCAATCCATCAAAATCCCCCAGTGTTCAATATGGAGGTATCCTGAATCCGCCAAAATCCTCCAAAACAGGGGTATGGATTAATTTAAACAAGAATGGAAATCTACATGATGTAGCTAAAATCACGATTGCACAATATTCTTTATTGTGTATAAGAATAATTTTAAACTCTTTTTCAGAGGTTTGCTAATGCTCAAAATAGAAAAAAAAGGTATTTTATTTATTAAAATGCAGCACCAGCAGGCGAAATCAGACATAAGTTGGACATTTTGAAAATTGAGATTTCCATTCCATAATAAAATATATTTATGTAAGCTTTGAAATGGTGACAGAAATACTGTTATACGATATCTGGGTTTTCAAATAGAGCCGTAAATTAAGCACCGGGAAAATAATACTTAGTTTACACAATATTTTTCAGAAGTACGCCAGACTAAAATGTCAAATTGTACATATTTATTGGTCTCAACACAAAAGCAAACCAGGTACTTTGAATTAAATATGCTTTAAATTACAGTATTTTGACAAAAAACAGGAATCATGATTTTTTTTGACCATTTTCGTATAAATTGCAATTACTCAAAAATAGGTAATGCGACTTATGCCCGATTTGCGGACGCCACAAATAAAACGTACAATTTGAAAATTGTTTAGAAGGGAAGAGCATGGACAGTATCCTTGACAAATTTGAGAAAAATGTCGCTTGGAAGTGAAAACTACACATTCAGTTGAAATCATATTTAAGTATTCTTCCGAAATCGCATGCTTGTGATATAACCCAGTGTGAAATTGAATGCATGCGGCCATGTACATCATCCATGTAATTCCTTTTTTTTACATTTTTGTCCTTTCTAGAGAGATTTCCAGTTCCAAGACATGCCTCGAAGAATTTTCATAGGCATACCTCCATATTTTCATGCACATTTGGCCAAATTATTTTGGCATTTTATGTATATCATTCTCCAGAAGATTCCAGGTTTATCTCGGGTATTTTGGCATTTTGATTACTGGTACCAGATGGGCATTGGTCACGATCTGTCAATGCATCAATTAACCTCGGTTTTATTTTCACCCATCATCTTTGTTTTTCTCTCCCTCCCCCCCCCCCCCCCCCCCCCCCCCCCTCCTCGCACCACCAACCAATCAATGCTTGATTTGTTATATTCCGTCCCCCTTGTGGTGGTTTTTGCACGGGCCTGCCTGCTATACGGTGTTTCAGCCGAGATACATGTTGAGGTTGGGGCGGAAGGTAAAGTGTGATTCTGTAACCATGGTGGTCGCGAATGACACGTACGAACACAAAAAGTGAGTGCACACACTGTCAGTTTGTGGTTAATTTTGTTCAGTTCACAATGCACGCTATGTTCTGCTCGTGGTATTTGTAACAGTTGTTTCGCTTGACTTAGTTTTGGTTTTGTTTTGTTTTTTTGCTTGGAATTATATGGATATTTGTTTTAAGGTTCACGGAAATTATGTTAGGCAAAATGGTGTGAATGGTTCTGAAATAGGCTTCAGTAACTCCATGCAAGAGTCGACTCTGTTCGACTCTTAACATCGGAATCAGAATCAAATTCTATTTCCTGAGGAGTGGACTCCCCAAAGGTATCCAAAATCCTGCTTCGTTTCAGACAATTCCAGGCACCATTAAACGATTCTGAAAGTTGCCGATTCAATAAGATTGCAGATGGTCCGGAAAGACATGTGGAACTTTGCAAACCAGCTGTTTAATCCATGAATCAAGTCAATAGTAGGGCTGTGCATACGAACCGGGTACCAGAGTACCCGACCGATAATGTCAGGAACCGGCGATGAATACAAAAGAAATGCGGACCAACCCATCAAAATGAGTCATAAGTTGTCCGAGTTACTTTTGAGTCACAGGCCCTTAAAGGCAGTGTACATGATTGGTCATTGTTGCAATTTTCAGAAATGGGCGGATTTGGGGGTTAGTATTCTATAGGAAATATCGTTCCACTGACCTGTTCAAAGTGTTGCGTTGTTGGATGGCGGAAAAAACGAGAGAAAAACGGCGCTCGTTTTCAACTGTCGGGCGGACGATAGCCTTTTGTCAAGGCGCGCGTGGCTATCTGAATCGACAGCACACCTGGTGCCATCATTTGACAGGATGATTGAGACTACTACTAACTTGGTCTAGTAAGGTATTTCGTAATAATTCAGTAAAAAGAAATTAGAGGATTACCAATCGTGTACACTACCTTTAAACAGGGCTTATTCAGTGGAAATCAAATACAGTTGTCAAGGTTTTCACCCACATAATGTCCGTTAGGTGCGTAACCGGAAAATGAAGAGCCGAGTATGGCTTTCTAATGCATGCAAAAAATGTAAAACAAAAAATATGAATTTATTTTGTAGAATTTTTTATTTTTTTGTAGTTTGTCTAGACATAGGACTGGAAAAAACATCATGGGGCGTGCCCCGCCCATCAAAGTTCCCCCTTGTAGTTGTAACTGGGTATGACACTATCAATGGTACAAACATTGCTTGCCCTGCCTTTGCACATGGGGTACACTGTGAGTTCTGTTTACAGCCCCAAACATGGGTGTGGCAACTCAGCAACGTATTCACCATAAATGATGGCAGATTTTGGAAATAGAATTTCTTGTGGAAGAGGGCATTTTTTTTTCTGTCCTTGGTCTTGACTTAAATTTCGAAAACAAAAATACGTCAAATTTGTGTTTCTTATGTTATTCGCCATTGCGTCAGAACTATTTGTAGCATTTTTCCCATTTTGATTTCTGTGAACCACTAATGACCAACTACCACAACACTCACAAAACACACTGACCAAATCCATTACTTGTATTAAAAACAGTTTAGTATTCTGTAGAAGGCTGAATTGTGCAAGTTTAATTAATCCCTTTGCGTACGGATGACGCCAAATGGCGTAAACAAAAAACCAGTGCCACCAGGCCGGGTGACGCCTATAGCCGCTATTAATGCGCAGTTTTAATCCATTGTTGGATTATTGTGTATGTTACGCTTGACTGCACAAACACATTGTGTCCATTTCGCTTGGCTGCAAAAGCCGCGACACGCCGACGCCCCCTGTAAATAACCGTACTCAAGGGTTTAACTACAATTATATTTGTAAACATTTTATGGACGCCAGCTTTCTAAAGACTGACAAATTGGCAGTTCATTTTATAAACGTGCGTTACTATCGGGTTCAAATAACAGAGTCTCGTCACCAGAATCTGTAAGTGTGTACACCAATTGAGCATTTGTGATGAAAGTTTCCGACACAAAATTCGGCTTTTCTTCAAAATGGTACTGTGCCAGTTGGAATAACTTCACAGAGTATTTGGTACCGTCTCTATCTTTGAGCGGAGTAATCTTTTTGGGATTATGATTCGGTCAGTTTGATTTTGTGATACTTGCTAATGTTGTAATGGGTCTTTAAAGGTAGTGTACATGATTGGTCATTGTTGCAATTTTCAGAAATGGGCGGATTTGGGGGTTAGCATTTTACTAGGAAATATCGTTTCACTGACCTGTTCAAAGTTTTGCGTTGTTGGATGGCGGAAAAAACGAGAGAAAAAACGGCGCTCGTTTTCAACCGGCGGGCGGATGATAGCCTTTAGTCAAGGCGCGCGTGGCTACCCGACGTGTTATGCACCCCGAATGCCAGCATGTCTGGGGCACGCCACTCGTCCGGTTAGCCACGCGCGCCTTGACGAAAGGCTACAGGGCAGTTTTCCAACGATTTCCAGCACACCTGGTGCCATCATTTCACAGGATGATTGAGACTACTATTAACTTGCAGTCTAGTAAGGTATTTCGTAATAATTCAGTAAAAAGAAACTTGGAGGATTACCAATCATGTACACTACATTGATTTACATTAATTCTTATGTTTAGCATCGGTAAAGTTTAAATTTAATAGTATCTTGGCGTAAATGTATAAAAGCTGGCTGGAGTTTACTTTGCAGAAGATGCCGTGAAAACGATTTTACCTTCTATGATCTTTCATCATACACTCTTATTATAATCCATAAGTTTAGTAGTCGCTTTGCGTAAACAGCTCTTGAGCATCACAACAGTAGAAATTAGTTCTGATCATTTAGTCAAATTAGGAAAAAAGAAAGAAAAAAGCACGTCTCGTCTGCCTTCTTAGAAAAGAATTCTGCTTTGATTCTCTATTTTATTTATTTCGGTTTATTTCTTGCTTTTCATGAATCACGGAATCCAATCTGGCACACCGTATTAAAACCTTGAGATCTGTCTCTTTTTTTGTTTAAATTCAAGAAATTACTTAAAAGGCTTTTTCCTAGTTCTATTTTATAATTTGTAGTACAGTGGAACGGCCGCTATAACGAACATCGCGGGGTCCACAGATTTTGTTCGGTATAGCGATCGTTCGGTATAGCAATTTTCAGCTGCCGGTTTAATACTTAAGGACGACTTTGAACATGTGCCGGCCATTGAATCATGTAATTACATGTTCATACTTTCTAAGCTTACTGAATTCTAAAGCAACAGTTTTGTTGCCTTCTATTCCTTGGGGAAATAATAGCCACCTGTCACTCTTTGAAAGCCGCGGCCCTTTGGGAATTACAAACAGACCAAATACCCGGTAGATTTTTTTATTAAATCCGTAGACTTTTTTTTCAACAATAATGTTCGTTTAATAAGTTTTGTACACAAAATTTGGGAGCCAAGGATGGTGTTTGGTACAGCCGAATGTTCGGTATAGCGGCGTTCCACTGTATTTTGTTTGACATGTACGCTTTATTAAAATACAATTTAAAGGGGAAACACAGTTTCATATGAAAGGGGGAGGTGAATTAGTCTCACCAAAGGTGGAAGTTAATCACCTGCCTGGGCCTATACATGTAGGTCTGAAAATTGGGATAATTTCTCTGGAAACTGTTGAAGAATTATCTTCTATGTAGATCTGGGCCCAGGAAAACCATAAGGGTGATGATTGGGTTGGCAATTTAAATATCGCCAACCCTACCACCTCTGATCGTAACCCTTTACCTTTTAGCCTTGTATTGGGTGATTTTAATTTTGAAAACAGTATCAATGTAGATTGCTCATTTTTCCTTTTGAGTTAAGATGTAAGTTTGCTAGTTACAGCAGTATTTAGTTACTCATGTTTATGTACAATGTACATGGACAGCCCAGGCTGTCTTGACCAAGGCCAAATTTCATGGACCTCCTTACCACAAAATACTGCTTAGCAATTTTCCAGCTGAGTGTACGTACGTGTAGCCTGAGACCAATTTCATTAAAAATTCGCTTAGCATGAAAAGTCTGCTGAAAAAGAACAGGATTACCAACCAATTCCATGTGATGTATATTGCTTGTGATGTGGATTCAGCTGTTGCTGGCTTAGCGTGACACTTTTTTTTTTTTTTATTAAGCAAGACTTGGTGCTAAACAACAATTATAGAAATTGATATTGGGCACAGCATTTTTATGGTCTTCAGATACAATTTTCTCAAAGATGACAGCATTTCAGACGTAAATATTTCTCAGTAGGATTGGTACCATCTTTATAAACAGTAAACTTTTAGATTGAAACTAATCAGTTTGGTTTTTGCTTATTACCAAAGCTATATCATACCTTAATAACCCTCCCTCTCTCGGTGCCAAAATGGAGCCAACTACCCTACCTATCAACCTATCGAGTGACAGGTTGAAACACACAAGCTGTTGGAGAGGAGAGGATTTGGTTTTTTGATAGGTTGTGATAGTTATAATAGTATAATCAGTACACACATTATAA
The DNA here is from genome assembly GCA_037893225.1 of Hippasteria phrygiana. Taxonomy (NCBI): domain Eukaryota; kingdom Metazoa; phylum Echinodermata; class Asteroidea; order Valvatida; family Goniasteridae; genus Hippasteria; species Hippasteria phrygiana. The sequence goes on along the minus strand of JAZGUH010000362.1, from coordinate 98,582 downwards.
ACTGTTGCACCTGCACTACTTGTACTGCAGTGATTTACAAAGCGTAGCATCATTCTTCTCTGCATACTGACGCACATTTATAATTTGGTAATCGTTACCTTTAGGACCCCGTTCCATATAAGAGAACGAAGCAGACAGTTTATGTTTCGGAACTTACCTCAATATTTTGCGATGATACAGGCAGGAAAAGTCACTCTGTGTGCTTGGAAGCATCTAAATAGTTCGCTAAGATATCATGTTGAATATGAGCAAGCTTAACTTTGTGGAAAGAGGGCAGGGTTTTGATTTATGAGGGAAATTATGGGGTAAAACGTCAACGTCTCTGACTGCAAACGAAGCTAGGAAAGTCACATTTTCTTTCAAAGTGCATTTCAAAATTACAACAAACATGAGTTAATCTGAAGAGAAAAAAAGGACTGCTTTAGCCTGCAAAAGTCACTTTGGTACTGTAAAGTCATCTGCAAAAGTCAGTTTTGAATGGAACTCGCCAAAAAAATAGAGGTGTCCTAAAGGTATAAACGATTACCAATAAATTAACAACTGTCTGCTCTATGCTAATAAGCTATGGATACTAATAGACTTGCTTCCCAGTCCCGCTGTTTCTCTCTTTCCATTACTTGTTGTTTAATCCATCTGGTGTCGGGTTCTTACCACACAATTCAGTTGTTAGCAATTTTCTTTAGAGATGCTGATGTCTTGTAGTAAGCTCAGCGTTAATGTTTATCACAAGTGTGAAATGATTTTGTTAAACCCATGTGATGCATTTTTCTAATTAGGCCGAGTAAAAAAAAACATGTTTCATGTCCGTGTTTTCAAAAAAAAGGAGGAAGAGGGGCTTTTTATTTTTTGTTTTTTATATTCAAGATGGCCATCATATAAAAAAAAGAGAAATCTGGCAACCGTTGGTGTTTCCCTGTTCAAAGACGCATTACAAATGAAAGAGACATGTTGGACAAAGAACTGAACATATTTAAAGTGTCTTTTAATATGTTTGTAGCACTATATCAGCAACAACAACAAAAAAACTTCCGACTTGCAAGTATTTATTTTCTGGTTGACATTTTTGGGTTATTTATACATAATTTTTCTGTGGTAAATTTTTTTTTAAATCTAGGCGGCCTCCAAAAAGGAAGCGGGCGGGGACGCGAAACATGTTTTTTTTTTTTTCGCCTTATATGAAATTCACACATCTCGCTTCCAATTTTGTCATTGACTGGATGAAGATTGTGCAATTTGTTTTTACGTATTCTGCGGTGAAACATTTACGTCACAAAAAAGAGGGCACTGATTAGGTTTGTGCTCTTGACCATTACCCTTTCAAATCTGTCAAAATCCACTGTTTTGCTTGATATGTGGATCGAGCTTGACCGTTACGTTACACTGGGCTTGTCCTAATTTTGTTCAAGTACCAATGTGCCATTGGTTTTGCACAGTGTTGGATTTTTCAAAGTGAACAAAGAAGACTGGCAGGAGTGGGATTTGAACCTGCGACCTCCGGAATACCGTATCGGCGCTCTACGAACTGAGCTATCTTGCCCTATGTCGGTGGTCTCCAAAATTGTCAGCGTCTTTGTTCAAGGGGGTGGGGGGGGGGTGGACATGTTGGATTTTGGCAGATTTGTGACGGAGGACCTTTCAATAAGACACTTTCCATTTTTTTTTTTTTCACGTTTGTAGGCAAGGAAGATAAAAAGTGTCATCGGCCACCAAGACGTAAGAAAAACAAACATGGCAGCAGCAGAGACGGAGAATCTCAGGACGACACTAGCTCTACCCAGTCGGCCAAGCACATTCACGTACATCCCATCCCTCCAACAAATAGCTCCAACTCTCATTCAAGCAACCGGTCGGGGCTTGCCAACCCAGCCCCGGCAAAAACGACAAGAGGTGAGACGGGAAGGTCACGACCAATCGATCCGCCATCGTACGACGCAGCGGTGGGAGCCCCAACACTAGACGGAACGACAGAATCCCTGGATGACTCTGACTCAGCGAGCCATACCTTTAACCCCAGTACCCACGATACCATTGGCCCCCATGGGGGGTATCACGGCGGTCCCACGAGGGCAGCAGATAAGGAATATCTCATCAATCCACCGAGCCGTTTACCCCCTCTAGACGGACATCCAAACAGTTCCTCATCAGCGATCGCGTTGTAAACAGAAACGTTGCGTCGGCTGCGACCTGTCGTGTGTGATCTCTCCGAAGCCGTCCCGTTGTCAAATAGTGTAAATCCTATATTTTTTTTTTATTTTTTTTTTATAATTGATGTTGCAGCTGCCATGTTTGTTATTGTTTTTGATAGGGACCATGCAATAGTATTTTTTATGATAATTATGTGACCTGTTCCCCGGAAATGGGTTGAAAGTTGCAAAATTTGAAAATCAAGATGATGGTATTTCCTGAAAGTACAGGTTAAAAGCTTTAATTTGATATATTGTGTGTTGTGGTACCTCATTCCTAGCTCCCGATGCAACCTTTTGGAGTTATCAGAGTCTTCACCCCGTGTTTTAAGAAAATGAAGCTCAAAGTTTGTGATCTGTGCACACTTTAAGTTCAAAAAAGGAAATCTTCCCCCCCAAAATATTTCGAGACTGGATTCAGTTTAAAAACTTTGGGATATGATAGAATAAGGTTGTTTTAAATATACAGTTGTTAAAATCCCAAAATTGACTTTTCAGTGAAAAATTGTTGTTTCTGCTTGTAACTCAGAAAGCCATAGTGCGACTTTCAGCTCATTTTGTGCTGCCAGGTCACATATGTACATTAGTCCTGACAGCATTATTTCCGCGTCGTTTCTAGCAATTCTAAGGAATAATTGCATAATGTTGGTTTTATGTTAAATAATTTGCATATTCATGAGCCAAAGCATGATGTCATCAGAGGCACTCCAGTTGTGTCTCTATAGCATTGTGTACCAAATGTATCAAACGTTTGTTTACATTTTTTTTGGAGAAGGCTTAATAGGGCTGTTCTTTTTTCGAAGAATTTTATATTCAAATATTTTAATATTCGAATATTCGAAACTGTGTTTGACCGAATATTCGAATATTCGATACTCGGCGATCAAATTGTTCACACGCCGGTAAAAAGTTGCACGCAAATCAAGCCGCGCCGGTGTTTGACGTGTGGCGATCGATACTATGGACGGCCCGTGCGACATTTTGTTTTTGCATGCCCCTTGCTGTGTATCATTATACGGGAACGTGTAATATTCTGATAACAAGTGAACCAAACTCAAGCCAACGTTTTTGCAGTAATTATTTTATAAGTGTCCAGGGTTTTTACGGACGGGACCTCCGTCCACAAAAAATTGCCGTTGACAAAAATGCGGCATTTGACACTGCCAAGCGCCGTAACTTTCCTATTAAAATAGCATCCGAGTCGTATCTGTACGTGCAAATATATTTTTTTGAATATTCAAACCGCCAAAAAGGTATTCCAATATTCAGTTGACGACCGAATATTCAAATATTCGGTATATTCGGGACAGCCCTAAGAAGGCTCTGTGTTGTACTTGATTTCCATTTTACTTGGAATCCATTTCTGACCAACATTTTTCAAAACACTTCTGATGTTTTTCGAACCGTTATTAAAATCTTTGGACCAGGACTTCCTTCTGTTACCAAACACAAATACCTCCCTCTCGCGTGACTTGGAAAGATTTTAAAAGATGGCAAGAAATCCACCACCTTTTTTACTTAAAATGAAAACAACCATTTAGATAATGTTTGGATTGTAAGACATGGTTATAATAATGTGACTAAAAGTTGAAATGGCTATTTATTGCATGGTTTCTTTATTACAGGAACACATGTATTGCCTTCAGGCGGAAAAAAGCATTCATGACAATTGCTACGGTTGGAAAGATCATTGAAAGTTAATAATAATGTACATGACTGTCCCCTGTAAATGCGCGGTTTGTCTGAAAATCATTGACGAAAAGCTGCACCGGTTTCCAAGTCCAACTTTTCCAAACCATGTTTTTTATCCACAAGTATTTTTATCCATGATTTTCGGCTACACTGTACATTCCAACCGCAGTAATTTTAGGATGAATGCCTCAAACGCAAATGTGTCCCTTTTTAAAACTGCTTAGTTTCTGTTTTTACAATTTTCTAAGATAATCTTTGTTGTAGTACTAAAAGTCGTGTCAATATGCTTTGAGTGTGTAATGGTATTGTAGTAAGGCTGTGGTGAACTGGGGCCAATTTCATAGAGCTGTTAAGCACAAAAATTTGCTTAGCATGAAAATGTCTTGCTTAGTAAAAACAGGTTACCAGCCAAAAGTCAATGTGATTTTCATGCTAAGCAAACAACAGCTGAATACCAGTCAAAAGAAATATTCCACACGTGGAAATCTGGTTAGTAATCCAGTTTTTATCCAGGAAGCATTTTCATGCTAAGCAAATTTTTGTGCTTAACAGCTTTATGAAATTGGCCCCTGGTTGCAATATAGGGATTTGTTTTGGGCGTTTCAAAAGTCGGAGCATTCCTGTTCCCTTTGGAATGCTCCTTTCAGGAACAGTGTGTTTCCCCATTGGGAACGTGCTGTTTTTTCCTATTGGGAACATGCTGTTTTTTCCAATTGAGAACATGCTGTTTTCCCATTGGGAACACTCTGTGTTTTCCGATCCCATTGGGAACGCGCTGTTTTCCCATTGGGAACGCGCTGTGTGTTCCGACTTGGAACGCACTGTTTTTCCCATTTGGAATGTGCTGTTTTCCCCATTGGAAACACCCTGTTTTACCATTGAAACGGGCTGTTCTCGAGTCGGCGTGCTAGGCCTATCATTATACAGGACTGCACAGCATTCCTAAGCTGTTCCAATTCAGTGGGAACAGCAGGTGTTCCTGATTGGGACCGGCACTGTTCTTGTTGGAATTTTCCAAGCTTTCCAACTTTTGAGATGATCCCTGAGGCTAAACAAAATAATAGCTACGTTTCATGTTATCAAGCATATCCTAAATCCTTCAAAATCCAGCATGAGACTTTGGGGGGGGGGATTTTGCAGGGTTGAAGAGACTAGACACCAGCCACTATAGAGTACCGAAGTGATGACGTCAAATCAATGCAATGTTTGGAACCAGAATACATTCTAAACTGCATGTGTTTGGAACCATTGCCGCGGCAACTGACGTCAGACTTCGGTACTCTATCAAGTGTACACATGAGGCTAACTGAGAATCTACCATTGGGTTACTACAGAGTGGTGGAATTTGGAGGATTTAGGAATGTCTGGGGGTTACGTATTTATCCATTTACCCACCCCCGAGTTGGGCTAGGAAGCCTAGCTAATTTTTGTTGTCTGGCCTTTCAATTTAAACAAAATGTATGCATATGTATTAGCCATTTTGGCTTTTAACATTTTAAGATATATGAACTCTTTTTCAAATATTAGTGTGTTATTAAGGGCATGGATATTAAAAAAAGGTTGTTTTTTTCGTACTTGTAAAAATGCATGGTTTTTGTTCTGTACTTTATCATCGATAATTTTTTCCCTTCGGTACTTTAACCTTACCTCCCTGGGGTGTGTGGAAAATCACATTAAAATTGGCTGTTAGGATTTTCTTTTCAGTACTATAAAGTATGGAGCGATTGGCTGCATTGTTTTTGTACAAAACCCTCAAATTTTTGCCAGACTGTTTTATGTTAGCTATTTATGCATGTTTTTACAGTACTTTGTGGTGAAAATCATAATTAATTAGGTAACCAAGTTTTTTAGGCGATTTTGAACATTCATTAAAAGCGATAGGGATGCCGGTTGTTTCACAATAAGGTTCATCGAAATGGAAGGGTGGGGATTGAGAAATTCCAGACTATCGCTTGAAGTTCAACTAGAACCCAAAGACTTGGCCAACTTTTCCTTAAAATTTTAAACATTCGTAATGTGTTGTGTAAACTTAGAATACTAGATTTGATTGGTGATGTTGTGAATTACAAGTAAGAACTAATTATTGAAACTATTTTGTGTGATTATTGCTCGAACAAATTTCACTTTAAAAAGTACTTGCCAATCAAGACCCGTCTGTGCAGTTGGAACCGGTTCTAAGTAATGATGCAAGATCTAGTCTAGCTGGCTGACATCCGGTATTTAAAGTCTTTCATGAGCTATTATATTGCCATCTTTAATTATGTCAACATCATTGCATACTTGTAGATTTTTATATGTGGAAATAATGCCTTTGTGTGCAAAGACATTGACAGGAAAAATATCAAAGTGATTTTATGGAGTGTGCTTCATTCGCGCAATTTATGTACATAGGTAACTTATCTAAAATGTGGCGTCTGCAAGAGAAATCGGACATTTTTGAGCGATTGCATTTTATACAAAAATCTTCAAAAAATCACGATTCCTGTTTTTGTCAAATACCTGGTTTGCTTTCGTGTTGAGACCATGTGTACAATTTGACATTTTAGTCTGGCGTACTTCAAAAAAGAAAATGGGTAATCACCATTCTCAATGCTGAATTTACAGCTCTATTAAAAAAACCAAAATATCGTATAACACTAATTTTGACATTACAAAGCTTACATTGTATATTTTATAATGGAAATTTCCAACTCATGTCGGATTTCGCTTTTTGGTGCCACGAATAAGGGCAGCATTTGATACGTTTTCTTTAACCATTGGTGTACATTTAGGGGTTTGGTTTTATTTGTTGTGCATATGAATAAAATATTTTATTTTAAATGTTGGTATCATCACATACAGATGCGAATATATTGCATGCTGGCATATTTGATGTACATGTCACAGTAACGAACTTCTTTGCGTCTAACATCTTGCTTGTTTAATAAAATGTGTAGAAATTCATAGAGAATCTTTCGTTGCCATGTTTTTTGGTTTAAGCAAGCAAAATTTGGCCCTACCCCAAAAATGCCAGTTTCAGCCAGAAGAAATGAAATGCACACACATTATTTTTTTATTTTATCAAAAACCGTGAATATTCGTCCTCGGAACAACGGTATAAAATAGTGAAAAATGAATATTTAATTCCTCAACCTTGTGGAATATACATAACTTAAAAAGAAAGTTGTACAAAAATGTTAAACAGTAATGGAATATTCATAGTCTTATAACTTTTTGCCATATATCCAATTACAAAAAAAAAATCGATCATGCAAATGGTGGGAAAAAATATCGGGCAAAAAGGACTTTCACACAAACCTGCAGAAAAGCACCAGATGATATGTCAAGTTTGTAATTATAAGAATTTAAAGAGAGTTCAGTGGTGAGAAGTCTGCGTCATTTTTCATTTGTATGTAGATTGCGTATTGTAAATTCAAACAGAAAATCTTTTAAGAGCTATTTTTATCAAGTCCCCTTTAGCCCGCTGGTGTCATTTGTCTAAAAGTCGTCGCTGCGGGCAGCAAACAATTTGATGTCATAGGACGAAATCACCTTTTGTGTCTAGCACTAGGCACAAAAGAGGAGTTCGTCCTATGACGTTGATTTGTTTGCTGCCCACCGCGACGACTTTTAGACACATGGCACCAGTGGGCTAGAGGGGACTTGATAAAATAGCTCTCAAAAGTCACTTTTTTGGTATTCCATGGGCGACTGCCAATGAGGGTAGAATGCTTGTACGGTAATCCAGAGGTTGCAGGTTCAGATCTCACTCCTTCCAGTTTTCTTTGTTCACCTCGAAAACTTGGTCTAATAACTGATCATTACGAGAATGCATTAAGCAAAATTAGAATAATTTAACAGAAACTAGAGTTTACAGTAACGTGCTGTCGTGCTCACAGACAAAGATTCCTATGGTTCAGCAATGAAATGCGCAAGACACAGCATCAAAATATGACGGTTTGAAAAAGCACTTGCCATACGGTTAAGTGCAAAAATGGCAGAGGTATTAGAAATCCTATGTACAATTTTTGGCATTATCAATAACAAATGATCCAATTATGGACTTTGTGAATTTATAATTGATCCCGAATAAATCTATCCTGACAAAACCATAAATCTTTCAATAAAATAATTCAATTAAAGGTCTTATTACTTTATTTAATACCACAAAAAGTGAACTGCCACATCATCGACTTTGTGATTTTATATATCGACAACATGAATCATGTTTTTTTTGTTTTTGTTTTTGTTTTTTTTAATCAACTTGCTGTCACTTTGTGCAAAAAGGTTAACTACAATGTTCAATTTATTTGAGGTTTTTCTGTCCACCGCTAAAACTGGCCATTCTTTCACGGATTTGTCTCCATGGGTTTCTCTAGGCTTTGCGACCTACAGTGCCAGACGTCTGAGGAATCCTTGGTCTCATCTCCAGAAATTAATAATAACAATAACAAACTATCAAATGGGGCAAGACAACGAAACTAAAAATCATTGAACCGTCAATCAATATTTAAAACAAAATTGACTGAAAACCTGCAAAGAATGTGCGTAACATTGGTTTCTACTGAAAACCATCAGTAAAAATATAAAGGTGTTTTGTCCTTTTTTTAAGAATGGACGAAGTAAACTGAAGTACCTTCAACTAATATGGAAGCAAACTTATCCTTTTCGCGCTTATCTCACAGACTAACACAAACTGAAAGTCCAAATAATTTAAAATAAGGTCATTTCCAAACCAGAAAGAATTATACCATCTTTCAACTGTATACCCATGGAGGAACTTCTCCATATTGTAAACTACCCTTCACAAGTCCTACACGCAATACGGGAGTCTTGCACAATGCAAACTACCTATACCTGTGCCAATCAATAAATAAAAGCACTCTGAAAAAAAATGACACATTTGAAGCATACGAAACAAACTTTAAATGGTTAACCGAAATTTGTTCAGTCCAATTTGAATTTCCTAGGCTATTTATTTTTTTATCAATACCATTCACACGTCGTCATCCTCGCACTGTTCCAACATCTGCCAATCCTCACATTCCTTCTGCTCTGTCTCCTCGTCACCTGCCTGTAGCCCCACCCCTTCCCCCTCTGCCAGCTCCGCCTCCTCTGCCGGCTCTGCCCCCTCCTCGTCTAGTTTCTGCCTCTCACAGGGACACTGCCCCTCTCGCCAGCAGGCCACTTTCCTCTGTATAGATTCTGGAACCAGCATGATTAAGAACCCAGCGACAATCAACACGGCACCCACGATCTTCACCCAGCCGAAGGAGGTGCCCCTGAACAGCCAATCAACAACTGCAAGTGGAACAAACAGCATCTAAAAAGTCAGAACGGTTGGTGTGTCCTTTGGATCATGGACCGTTTCGTTTTGCCACTCCACCCTTCATTAAAACAGTCCAGGGCTGTAGTCAAGTCCATCACAAGTCCATCACAAGTCCATCACAAGTCCATCACAAGTCCATCACAAGTCCCTGCAAGTCCATCACAAGCACTCCAGTCCTAATTCCAATCACAAGCTATTCAAATGAGCTTTGACAAAGGCATTCCTTTGTCATTGTTCATCCAGTTACTTGTGACCGGCTTTATGAAAGGACTTCTGACTGGACTTGTGAAAGGACTTGTGAAAGGACTTGCAGGGACTCGACTACAGCTCTGAAACAGTCTCTCTTGGACCATTGTGAGAGCGCTGTTTGCCCACTAGAATGTTCCAATGGAAATGGTCCACAATGGGAACATTTGTGAGAGTAACAAATAAATGCCTGAGAGGGGGGGTAGGGGTGGAGGGGGGCAGAGTTGTAATCAAGTCAATCACAAGTCAATCACAAGTCAGATCAAAAGGCAGATCAGAAGTCAATCACAAGTCAGCTAACAAGCTACATGTACATGGGATGAACAATGACAAAAGAAATGCTTTTGTTTAATATATAGTGTGTTTGAATAGCTTGTTGCATGGCTTGAGACTAGAATTGTGAAGTGACTTGTGGTGACTTGTGATTGACTTGATTACAACTCTGGAGGGGGAGGGAGGGCCAGGGGAAGGGCCAGGGGAAGGAGCACGAGTGGGGGAAGGGCCAGGACCGGGGCAAGGGGAGTAGGAGAGACTGGGGCAAGATGTAGGGAGCTAGTGTGGAATTTACAGTCCAATGGAATGTTCCCATTGGATCGAGGACCCATTACACTTTCAAACTTTCCAATACTGCCTGGATTTGTCGGGAGGACCCATTTGTCTCTTACCTCCATTCAGAGGAATGCCTATGATGGTTCCCATGGCGATGAAAAGCGGGAAGGTGATGGCGATGCCAAAGTTGACCAGGAAATTAAACACTGGAAACGAGAAGAGAAATAACTATATTAGAAAACAACTATTTCCCCCGTTTATCTCACATACACAGCAAGGAGCCACAGGGAATGTATAGCCATTTCTCAAACCTTGGCTATGGGTTCGGGTTCGGCTTAACCTCATTTAAGGTCTGAAGATGTGGCTATACATCTGGGGCATTTTTACCCTAAATGTACAACAAAGTCTTCTATTTGAACCCAGCAACGGAGCCCGTTTATTTCGTTCAAGTAATCAAAAGGCTTCAGATTGACAACTGAGCTTGGGAACAGGAAACGGACCCAAAGCCAATGCCGAAACTGAAGCCAGGGTTTGAGAAATTGCCATGAAAACCATTTGCACATTTTGGACAAGGACTGGTGCCCCGACTGCTTTACCTAAGCTTAAGGTGGCACTCCCGCACAGATACCTCGTGGGCAGGTTGCCCCAGTCTATTGTCTCCACATTGGTTAGGTATAAAGTGAGCATGACTGGCCACAAAAAGACGAGGTTGAAGAGGCCGATAAATGACAGGAACAGGGACACCTGACCGTAAGAAGCATTGCCTACACATCGGAAGAACAACACCTGTTGGGAAAGACAAACATAACGTACAATATTAAAAGGACTCCGCAATGGCAGTTGTTTTCACAGTCACAACTCCAAAGTACTGAAACTACCACAAAATAGAATTTATTTTTGAAGTAAAGAATTTATTTTTGCAGTAAAGAAAGGAAACTTGCAGGAGCGGGATTTGAACCGTACCGGTGCTCAACCAACTAAGCTATTTTGCCGTATGTGATGCGATCATGCAAAATCAGTCTGAAGTAGGCCCTGGTCAATTTTGGGATTTTTACATATTCATTTGTAGCGTACTTCAAGCTCCATATTAGTGAAAACCCCATGTGAATACGACCTTTGGTTAAAAAGTTACAAATATTTGAACACCGGCACATTAAAAAGAAAGAAACTGAGAAAATCAAGTTTAAAGTTACAGTACTTTAATTGAGTCATTTTTAGTACATTTATAATACATGTCATATTTTCATGTGAAAGAATAATGTTTTCTCCCTTCTGTTTCCACTACGAACACATTTTGGCCCATATCTCAAAACGACTTAAGATTGCCGAGTTCCGACTGATCACATATGTAATGTATGTTGGCGCCCACCAGAACAAAGATACTGACAATTTGGGAGACCGCCAACATAGGGCAAGATAGCTCAGTTGGTAGAGCGCAGGTACGGTAACCCGGAGGTCGCAGGTTCGAATCCCGCTCCTGCCAGTTTCTTTGTTCACTTTGAAAAAAATAGAATTTAGTTAAACAAAACCATAAAAAAATAAGAACTTTAATCTAGAGAAAATTCTTTGCATGTGTCCATATAAAATATTGTTTTTTTGGCACAAGACCTTTTCTCACTGTTCATGTCAATCCGCGATCAACACATGATCTGGTACCTGGTGTAAGACAGGCATAACGCAGAGTATAATAGAAGTACCTGCCTAGTCTGGTGTCTGATATATTTTATATACAAAATTAATGCCAGGCAAGGTGATGTCCAACTATTAATTTGACAAACTTTTAGTACATCATCTGCTCTTTTTTTCCTTGTTAATTTCTACATCAACATTTTCACAGATGCCGTATTAAAACACCGTGGTATTGAAACAGGAAAAAGAATTCAATATTTTAGAATAGAAAAGAGTCAATCAGTTTAAAGGTAGTGTACATGATTGGTCATTGTTGCAATTTTCAGAAATGGGCAGATTTGGGGGTTAGTATTTTATAGGAAATATCGTTCCACTGACCTGTTCAAAGTTTTGCATTGTTGGATGACGAAAAAACGAGAGAAAAACGGCGCTCGTTTTCAAATGTCGGGCGGATGATAGCCTTTAGTCAAGGCGTGCGTGGCTAGCTGGATGCATGACGCGCCCCGAATACCAGCATGTCCGGGGCACGCCACTCGTCCGGATAGCCACGCGCGCCTTGACTAAAGGCTACAGGGCAGTTTTCCAACGATTTCCAGCTGGAAATCGTTGGAAAACGATATAAAACAGCAAACCTGGTGCCATCATTTCACAGGATGATTGAGACTACTATTAACTTACAGTCTAGTAAGGTATTTCGTAATAATTCAGTAAAACAAATTGGAGGATTACCAATCGTGTACACTACATTTAAGTCGGTATTATAAAACCAAAAAAACCTAACATTGAAAACCGCCTACTCCTAACCAGAGGAGCATCATGTGAAAGATGTAGGTAGTACCTTGTAAAGAGCGGCACCTAGAGACGAGCATAGAGCAAGAATGACTCCCTCTGCACGACCACCTCCAAAGCCATCAGCGTAGCAGATAACCACAGTCCCCACGATGGACAGCAGCACGGAAAAACTCTGCACAAAAAGAAATGACAGCACAGGCTTTGCCTTAAAATCCCAACTTTTCCTATGCAGCTGAGAAAGACCATTTAAAACTGTTCCCCCTTTGTGTTTTCCCTGAACTCTGTTTATGTGATGTCACAATTTGGACTGGCTAGTGGACGAAGTGTCACGTAAAACACAAAACAGGTGAAATGGAGCGAAATCTGAAATGGAGCACTGTGGCCTCGTGGCCTGGTGTACCGGACTCAAGATCTACAGATTGTGGGTTCGAGTTCAGCAGGGGTCACGGTGCTTGTGTCCTTAAGCAAGACACTTTGTCACATGTTGATTCTCTCCACCCAGGAGTAAATGGGTATGCAGATCTGATAAGCCCATGTACGCGCAACTTGCAGCCAGGGTTGTACGCTCCCCAAGGAGCTGAGGTTTCAGAAATGATTTATGGGCCTGATGAGCATGGGTAATAATGTGGCGCCTTGAGCACTATGATCATGGTGGATATCTGCGCTTTACAAATCTACATTATTATTATTATTTAATTGAGATGTTATTTCTTTGACATACAGGTAATACGCTTTGACCCTTTGCGTATGGAAGACGCCATATGGCATCAAAAAGAAAGTGCCACCAGGCCGGATGACGCCATTTGCCGCTGTTTGTGCAGTTTCAATTCATTGTTGGATTATTGTTTATGTTATGCTTGACTGCACAAACACATTGTAGCGGTTCGCTTGGCTGCCAGAACCGCCGCGACACCCCGACGTCTCCCGTAAAATACCGTACTCAAGGGGTTAATTTTATGTACCGTGTGTTGATGTATCTCATTTCTGGCTGACACTCTAACCTTTTAAAGTGGTTAGGGTCACGACTCACGATCCCTTGTTTTGAGAAAAGTAAGTTCAACGTCAGCAAACTGTTGAAAATTCACTTTCAGCACAACATATATATACCCTAGCAACCACAACCTCCACTTTTTGGTTATAAAATTTGAGACACAGAATGGGGTTTCTATATTTTGTAAAAATGTTAAAATCCCAATATTGAAATTCTGACGGAGAATTTGTCGTTTCTACTTATAATTCAGAATGCCAATACAGTGGAATGCCGCTATACCGAACACCGCTATACCAAACATTCAGCTATACCGAACACCATCCTTGGCTCCCAAATTTTGTGTACAAAACTTACCGAACATTGTTGTTGAAAAAAGAAAACGGATTAAAAAAATGTACTGGGCATTTCGGCTGTTTGCAATTCCGCAGCTTTATGTTGAAGAGTGACAGGTGGCTATTATTTCCCCAAGGAATAGAAGGGAAAAGCCAACTGTTGCTTCAGAATTCGGTAAGCTTAGAAAGTATGAACATGTAATTACATGATTCAAGTCTTCCTTAACCGGCGGCTGAAGATCGCTTATACCGAACGATCGCTATACCGAACGAAATCTGTGGATCCCGCGATGTTCGTTATAGCGGCGTTCCACTGTACAGCGACTTTCCGTTCATTTCAATGCCCCACATCAACACGCACCCGGGCCGGGATGAGAACAAACTTTTCCTTCAGCCAGATCCAGGAACAGATGTAGACGAAGGCCGTGTTGGTCGCAAAGAGGGCTGTGGTGTCGGTCACTTGGATGCTGCCCAGTGCGCGGATGTACATGTAGTTGGTGGCCGCCCAGCAGAAGCAGAAGGGGGCGACATACTTGAAGAAAGTCAGCAACGTCAGACCCTTGGGTCCATACACCGTTTGATCTTCTCTGCAAAAGTTAACAGTCATGAGACTCAATCATGGTTTGTTAATCAAATGCGTCCGACTGTCATTGAGTTAGTGAGTGAGTGAGTTTTTGGTTTAACGCTGTACCGACAACCAGGGTCATATTCATGGCGAGAACATGTCCAATTAAAAACCAAAACAAGGATATAAAAATATATGAACATTGAAAAGTACAATGTAAACTGGCAACATTCAAAAGGTTCAGTAAACACTAGTTCATTAAATATAAAGTTGGTGAGAAAATAATGTCTGTGGCTGTTTTCCCTAATGCTTGAGTTAGAGTTGTTGGTACTGTCCAGCTGTCTTGAACATTATGATATTCATAACTGTCAAGGATATCTTTTAAAGTTGCTGCATTCAAATACCGTTGTCTGACAAGTGACAAGGGAGTATTCCTGGCATTCTACAATTATATGGTGAATTGACATTGGGCTATCACAGGGGATGCATTTTGGGCGAGGTTCTGCCTTCACTAACCAAGAATGTGTCATCGTGGAATGTCCTGTGCGGCATCTAGTCAAAACCACCTGATCTCGCCTTGACTGTCATTGATGGAGCGCTGGTATGCCAAGATCGGGGCTGTGCCACCAAACAATAGGCAACACACTGAATAGAGTGGTCCTTTTCATCGCACTCGGAGCCCTTCCCCACCCCCCCCCCCCTTTCATATGAATGAAAACTTAGTTTGAAAAAGCTCCATCTATTCATTACACTCCCAATCAAAAACAATATAGTTGAAACCTGAATGGATTGAGTACATGCAGGAATGTGTCTACAGACATCAACCGGACAGGTGGTCTTTTTTAGAACCATTTCCGTATTCAAGAGGTTAACTTTGGTTGAGAAGCAACCCTTTTCGAACTGGGCTGGGTGTCATAGGAATATCCGACTCACACATAAACACCTTTGCTTATGCCCACCAAAACTGCCAGTGAGGGCTCATATCTTTGAGCTCTCATTGGATAGATTTGTGTAACCTACTGCCGGGGGTCAACACTTCTGCACATGCACATCATGTTTAACGATGTGTCATTTACCAGCTGATGTTGCATGAGATGTTTTAATCTAACCCTAACTCCATCCTAAACCCTGACCTTACACCTAACCCTTTAGCCGTGTCCGCACTGGACTTATTTTTTTGAAGGTTTTACCGAGACGATGGTAAAATGAAAAATAGTCAAATGTGACCACTGTCCGCACTTGGACTTTCGACACGGGAAAATTTTACCGAGACCGTGGGAGAAGTAACCGAGTTGTCAATATAAGGACTCATGAGGGCGCTTTGCGTGACCTTACTACATTGACACGATTGACCCAAATCACGGCGTGCCTTTTCATTTTTCGTGCTGATTTGTACACATAGGACTACACCGATTAGCACCAATCAAACTTCTGACTGTATTAATAATAATATCTGCCATGATTGCAAACAAAAAAGGAACAACGCACTGGAATTTGGAAACTTGCCACGTGCACCGCACCGCGGTAAAGCAATGCAAAGCGCATGCGTGGTGTCCCAGTGTAGCATGACCTTGCGCTCGGGCAGGATGTACGCTTTCCTGAGCCACTTTTACCGACTCGCACTGTCCGCACTGGACTTATCGTCTCGGGAAAAGTTACCTGGTCAGTTTTCCTGGGCAGCAGTTGGCCGGTAGAAGTGACCGCTGGACTCAGGAAAAGTAACTGAGAGGAAAACGTCCTAGGCTGTCCGCACTGGACTTAAATGGGAAAAGTACCCATCGTCTCGGTAAGTTTTACTAAAATAAGTCCAGTGCGGACAGGGCTGAATTCTCCCCTAATTCCAGACCTTATTTATTTATTTATTACATTTCTTTACCCAGGGTGTGCCCAAACAGTTTAAAACTGGTTTCCATTGGGGCCCTGCATATTATTAGTTAAAACTGAATATTTACACATTCATACAAAATATTTTAACAAACACAATAATGTTTACACAAATAAATCTATTTTCGGTTAACTTTTCAACTCCCCAGAAGCCTATTGCTGATTTACGGGATAGGCGAAAAACCTGCGAAAAAAAACTTTTAGGGTGAAAAAACAAGGGGAAATTCCCATCCGGCTCCAAAGTATTTTGGCAACCAAGTTTATAACTCCGCAGATCAGCGTAAATGACAGAAATATCACTGATAGTTGGCTTTACGTAGCTCCGATTTAAATGTACTTAAGGAGTTTATGGTTCTCATTTGTTCAGGCAGATTGTTCCATATACTGGCACCACTCACAGCGAAACTTGTCACGTAGCATTCCTTTTGGGCGAAAGGAACTTTCGATTGTCGTGTTTCACGAACCACTGTTTCTCACTGTTTTGTTGAAGGGGATAAATTGAGTTTGATTTTAAAGGGACACCAGTTCCTCTGTCCTTCACTAACCATCTGGTTCTAGGCAGGAGTGTGCATCCGAACCGGGTACCTGAATACCCGACCGCTAATGTCAGGAACCGATTCCAGATTATGGAACTGTTTACCCGTAACCGAATTAACATGTTACTTATTAATTTCGAAAAAACAATGACAGGCCTCAAATTTAAGATTTTCTAGGGCACGGCCATTTTGCCTTCGATAATGAAAAATTTGGCAGGGCACCAAGGCCAAAGCAAAGGGCACCAAGGCCAATGGCATTTTTTTAAAGGGCACGGAGGCCAGTCATTATTACTTCTATTAGAAATATTCTGTGAAGCCCTGTAAAACTCTACAAGCTCTGTAAAACTCCACAGATACATGTACATTTACAATTACATGAATGTTTGTCGCTTTTAATCGATCTTTTCGTGGCATTCTTACAAACTTGATAGTTCAGGTTATTACATACATAACACACAATACATTGGTCATACAATAAATGATGCCATGCGCGCGCCACACGTACACAACTCCATGATGAAACTTGAAAGCGCGAGCGAACGGGACAACCAACTTGTTCGATTTTGCCTGGTAACCTATGCACAAAATATTACCTGGGTACCAGGCACAATCGACCAGTGATTTGCAAATAGTCGCTGATTGAACTTGGCTGTACCGTATGTGTACGTGCTTTAGATTAAATCTGGCTTCTGCCCCCTGCATTCGAAATTAAAATGCTGATGGAGGGATCAAAACCAGTCTATATCAAGCTTTGTGCCGTATGCATGCTGCAGCAGCCGTACGTACATGTAATACATGTAGTACATACGGTCTGGCCCGTGTGCACCGTTGCCGCACTGCGCCAGCCGCACCGACTACGGCCGGCCCAGCCCGTCGGCGCGGCACGGCACGGGTGGGTACGCGTGGGCCGGCAACGAGGGCACTACGGCCAGTTGGGAAAAGGGCAAGACTGGCCGTGAAGAGTGCGATTTTGTGAAGGGCACCACGGCAAACTTAAGGGCATCGACGGCACTGGCCGTCGTGGCCGCCGTTAAATTTGAGGGGGAATTTTTTTGTGGGGAATTTTCAACATCAAAACCAGGGTACATGGAAAAAAAACAGATTAACTTATATGACGCTTGTGAGAATGCAATTTACACCGTAAAGCTATAGAGCCCATTGTACACACTTGCATCTTGCACCGATGTGGTAGTATTAACATGCAGACCTTTATGAACAATATGAACAGCAATTTCCGAGATTTAATTTTTAGGATTGGCTTTTTTTTAACAGGTACCTGTGGTTTTCTTTTTTAATCAGGTAACCAATTCCTGTACTACCAGTAGGGCTGTTCATTTTTTAATATATTCGAATATTCGACTCCCATACAGGATACATTAAGCATTCCAAATCTGTTCCCAGTGGGAACAGCGGGCGTTCCCAGTGGGAACAGCGGGCGTTCCCAGTGGGAACAGCGGGCGTTCCCAGTGGGCATTCCCAGTGGGCATTCCCAGTGGGCGTTCCCAGTGGGCGTTCCCAGTGGGCGTTCCCAGTGGGCATTCCCAGTGGGCATTCCCAGTGGGCGTTCCCAGTGGGAACAGTGGGCGTTCCCAGTGGGAACAGTGGGCGTTCCCAGTGGGCGTTCCCAGTGGGAACAGTGGGCATTCCCAGTGGGCGTTCCCAGTGGGAACAGTGGGTGCTGCCAGTGGGAACAGTAAGTGTTCCTAGTGGCCTAAGCGTTCCCAGTAAGGACAGTGGGCGTTCCCGACTGAAACAGGCAAAGTTCTCATTAGAACGTTCAAGGCGCTCAACTTTTGAGACGCTTCATAAACTTACTTGAACAAAGGGCGGAGCCCACCTTTCCACTTCTCCTTGAACAGCAGGAACGAGCCAATCACGTACACCGGGTAACAGACAATGGTCCAACTTGTGCTAAACCAGATCGTGAAGAAGGGGGCATTGAACGTCGACGAGTAGGTGCTCTTGATGAACTGTGATGTACTGACCCAGGACACGGCAATGCCAATGACCAGCATCAGGCCGTAGACAACCTTCTTGACGTTTGGAGTCATGCACTTCCCGCCAATGCTTCTCCTCTCTGTCGGGGCGAGTGTAATCTCCACTTTGCCATTTTCGAGGCGAGCTGAAAACATTTTCGAGGAAATTGAACAGAAGGGTGCTTTATTAGATCTAATTATAAGGTGATATTGGGCAAAACACTTCTTTTTTTTTCCTCGGTTGGTTACTTCAAGGCTGCTAGGTTTGGGGGCTTTATGACTTTGATTTTCTCCAAACAAATCCATAACAAAATGCAAAGTAAAGATGAAATTTATATGCCTCCCAGTCAATATACATGTATTGCATGTCTTGGATAGATTTGCGGAGCAGCCATCTTGGAAAACATTGCCCGGCATGACCTAAACAAAACAGTCTTCTGGCTGATTCAAATCCCATATAGCTATAACTCAAATATTACTTATGGCGATTGTGTACTTACGGGCCCCGTTCCTATAAGAGAACAAAATCCACTTATTGAAGTTACAAAACTAACTTGCGACATTAAAAACCAACAGGTATGTCATAGATAGAGGGCAGGGTTTTGATGTTTTTTTGTGGGAAATTTTGGGTTATGACGACGACAAAGACGACAAAACGCAGTGCGAAAATGAAGATGGCGACCCCCACGATGCACCGTGAACATGCAAAAACCGTGTTACTTCGCAAGACAGGAACCGAAAAACGTGCAAGAAAATCGCATTTTCTACCGCAAGCAACTGTTCAAAATTACAAAAATTTGTCATGTTTGTGTCATTAGAATCATGGAGGAAGAATTTCCTCCATGTTAGAATTGAGAGAATTATAGGTTGATAAAGTCATTTTGGTAATCGTTACCTTTAGGACCCTGTTCCATATAACTATAAAAGTATAAGAGAACGAAGGAGACAGTATATGTTTCGGAACTAATACCTCAATATTTTCCAATGATACAGGCAGGAAAAGTCATTCTGTGTGCTGGAAATCATCTAATTCTAAATAGTTCGCTAAAGATATATGTTGAATATGAGCAAGCTTAATTTTGTTGAAAGAGGGCAGGGTTTTGATTTATAGGAAAATTATGGGGTAAAACGGCAACATCTCTGACTGCAAACAAAGGTAGGAAAGTCACATTTTCTTTGAGTTTATTATAATCTGAAGAAAAAAAGACTGCTTTAGCCTGCAAAAGTCACTTTGGTATTAGTGTAAAGTCATTTGCAAAAGTCGGTTTTGAACGGAACTTGTAAAAAAAATAGAGGTGTCCTAAAGGTAACGATTACCTCATTTTGGAATGAAAAAAAAAAACACCCTTGACTCTAATTTGACCAAAACTAGAGAGGGGCCCGTATTTACAACACAATCGCCATTTTATCACGATCACCTCCATCACCACGTACGTGCATATCCGCATGTGAACACGTTGGATTTTTGTTTTTCCTCGGTAGGGCTACTTTGCCTACTTCCAAAAATGTAAGGCTCTCCGTTAGCCTTACAACGATATTCCTTTTTAGACCCCGTGACTCAATGGGATTTGCAATACGCTCTCGTTAGATCAGTTACAATGTTCTAGAATTCCACTTTCACAAACGTTAATCTCCCCAGAAGGTTATCCAATCCCTCCTACAGATCTTTGAGACTTTTGCGGCACATTTGCGGAACATTGAAACGGACAATTTATTGAGAAATCAGAGTTTTTACTCACCAAACGACATATTCAGCCGAGATGAACATGGCGTCGCACAGCTGACTTATACAGTCCACCAGACTGCGCATGCGCGTGGAGTTTTCGAAGAGATTTGGGACTCGACCATTTTTTGAAGGGGGGGGGGCATTTTGTCTACATCGCGCTACGGTGATGTGTGCATGACGCGCTTTACAGTGTTGTCATGGTTGTGTGTGTTTGAACATTCCTTCGGTTTTCAAATGAACAACGTGAACAAAATAATAACCATCGATCAAGATTCTGTTTTTTTTTCTGATTTGCATAAAATAAAAGCTCGCATTGGCCAAAAAAAACATCAGACGAAATGCAAAATTTCACTATATTTAAAGTCAATGCAGCTAGGGGTTGTGCCTATTTTGGAAAAGTCGTTATAATTTTATTTGTTGCATCATCTAAAAATAGCGACGTGGCTACCCGCCATGAAATTTAGACGTATGGGCATAACAAACATGTCAGGCCAAGGAACCACACTAGGTATAATAGCGCGCCATTAATTAATCACATTCCACACATCACCGTTGCGCGATGTAGACAAGATGCCCCCCTCTCCCCTTTCAAAAAATGGTCGAGCCCCAATTCTCTTCGAAAACTCTACGCGCATGCGCAGTCTGGTGGACTGTATTAGTCAGCTGTACGACGCCATGTTCATCTCGGCTGAATACGTCGGTTGGTGAGTAAAAACTCTGATTTCTCAATAAATTGTCCGTTTCAATGTTCCGCAAATGTGCCGCAAAAATCTCAAAGATCTGTAGGAGGGATTGGATAACCTTCTGGGGAGATTAACGTTTGGGAAAGTGGAATTCTAGAACATTGTAACTGATCTAACAAGAGCGTATTGCAAATCCCATTGAGTTACGGGGTCCAAAAAGGAATATCGTTGTAAGGCTAACGGAGAGCCTTACATTTTTGGAAGTATCCGCATATGAACACGTTGGATTTTTGTTTTTCCTCGGTAGGCCTACTTTGCCTAAACCCAACCCCGAGTTCCATCTTACCTTGACTTGCTTGATTGCCAATCTCTACTTGTTTCTCTGAAGCTGTACTATCCATTGTTCAAGCATAGAGGAAGGAAAAAAGACGTGGGGAGTCTGGGTAGGAAAGGGCAATTACAAAAGGACAATGTTAATGTAGAATCGCTGTTTAATACCTCAACACACCAGCGTGGCCTCTCATCAAATTTGAAATTCCCAAGATTCATCCAGTAAAATTCCCATGAATTCCCAAGGCAATGGAAAACACTTAAAGCATTTAACAGACTATTCTGGTTCCCAGACCAAAATATTCTGACTATTTCTGATGAATATTAGATTTAGACGTCAGGGAATCTTCAGGTTAGGGAACCAGACTATTAACAGAGCACTAGAATAAGCAACACACGCCCCGAAGAAGGACACCAGGTCCGAAAATTCGGCACCCGCCACTAATTTGGTGAGCACTATTTATTATTTTTTCAGTTAATCTCACTAGAATAAGCACTTTGCGCATGTGCAATCCAAAATTTTCCGACCAAAATTCCCAAGATCTTGGGAAAAATCCCAAGTGCTCAATACATTGTGCCAAGTTTTCAGCTTCAGATTTGGCCATGGCGCCCTCTATGGCTAAACCGCACCGCACATAAAAAAACCTTTTGGTATTTTTGTGATGCCATATACATATGGGCCGTTTTCCAAACCCCAGCTTCGTCTCCGTCTTTGGCTTCGTTCATGCAGTTTGGCAATGGTGATGGAGCCGGAGACGGAGCCTAAGCTGGGGTTTGGAAAACGGCCGTAGGCCTACAGCTAGTTGAGTCCACACCTCTTTGTTCTACCGACTAGAAACTGACCATATTCCCATTAGAGCTAGGCTTTCAGTAGTAGGCTAGATGGTAGGTGATGTCTCACCAACGGTAGATGGTAGAAGTTTATACCCCAGGGTCTATGGTCTGAAAATTGGAATGATTTCTCGGGAATCTGTTGAAGAGTTATCCTCTAGATCTGGGCCCAGAAAAACCGTAAGGGTGTCGCCAACCCTACCACCTCTGATCGTAATTACCTAGAGTGGCTTTTAGCCTTTTATTGGCATGATTGGGTGATGGAGGAATCCACACAACTGGATGTTCACTATACGCTGTGTTGTGCATTGCGCAACAAACCATGGGTTGAGCTGATGCACAGATTATGATGTGTGACTCAGGATAAATTTATATCGCAGCCTGAGACAATAGGGCCTGTGTAACTTGGGGCCGCCTGGATTTTGTTTGTTTACGAATGGAAAATGAAGTGGGCAAAATGCCAAAAATGTCAACCAAACCATCGGAAAATAAAGTCAGAACTTACTAAAACTATTCAAACCACTGTAAACATGTTCAATTATCTTGTCCAATATGTATCTTTCATTTTTCTGTCTTTGAACAAGTAGGCCTACAGTTGAAAATCCTACGGTTATCAGAAATTTTACAAAAAGAATGGCGGCCATCTTGAAAATAAAAAATAACAAAATTTATGAGCAAATAACAATTGATTCAATTATAATAAATGGAGTGAGCCGGAGAGAAATCATCCAAACCCTTGTTTGGATGGGGAGGGGTAGGGGAAAGGGTGAGTAAAAGTGGAGAAAAAGGGGGGGTGCATGGGTTCCTTGGCATCTGGATGTGGGCAAACAAGTTCCCACTGCCAGTCTGAGTCCGCCATGCGGGATAGGTAGCGGGCGCGGGCGGTGAAAAGAAGCACCACGTCTTGCCTTCGGGGTGGCAAAGACTACCCACGAGCGTCAAACTGGGACGAGGGAGTGGGACAAGGGTAAGGATAATACTCATTAAGAAAACATTATAAATAAATAATAAAAGCAGTGTTTCAAATCAACCAGAGCACTCGATCATTGTAATCAAAGAGGGTATTGTTTATGGATCAGTTGGTGAGAAAGAGGGTATAGAATCATTGAGTTTAGGATAATTGAATTCCAAGATAATTTTGCTTTTTAGTCGGTGTTGCCAAACTAAGAGGGGATCAGAGGAGCTTGATGGGCGATAAAACCAGTATAGCACGTTTTTTAGGCTGATGATGAAGACATTTGCCAGGCGGACGGCCTGTCTGTGAACGAGGTTGAGAGCTGGTTGGATTGACGGACAGGTGATAAACAGCTAGATGTGTGATGGTTCCCTCCTCTCGGCACCTCCGGCAGTTGCGAGAGATGTTTGAGTTGAGGTGATGTAGAACTGGAAGAGAAAGCAAGACGCTGTGTAAAAGTTTGTACTGAACGTCCCCTTATTTCTTGAAGGTGGGCAGCTGTAGATCGCTCTCCGAGGGGTGTGAAAGAAGACGGGAAGAACCCAAGATGGTGCCATGGTGTTAATGTTGATAACGGGCGGTCGTTGACGTTTTGGTTGATAAGGAGATACAGCGATTTTTTTGAGGGAAGAGGACGTCTATGTCCTTATTGATGAGAACTTGGCCCGGGGAATCGGGGCGGGACGGAACGGCTTGAAGGGATATGAGATGCTGAAGAAGAAGAACGTCGAGGTTGAAGAGATCCGGAAATGATGACGATATGGAATGGTGCAGGCGAGAGATATCCCGTTGAAAGAGACGAATGGATGGAGGACGAAGGGACAAAGAGGACCGATGGCGGTCCTGAGTGGGAATCCACTTGCCGGTGTCAAGATTGAGGAGTTGTTTTATGAATTTAGTGCCGCCCGCCCAGAGTCGTGCAGCAAAGGCCGCACTGCCCGGCGAGGGATCGGGCGGGTATATTAGGGGTAGATTGAGGATGGTTGATTGAATCCGGAGGTGTTTCGATTTGTGCTCCGAGTGATTTATGCACGCAGCATTTCACTATAAATTCACTGTAAAAAAATTGGGATCTAAATCTAAAGGTTGAGACGTTTGTACTTATAATGAAATTATAATCCATTAAAAAAAGTAGAAACAGGCATGGAGTTTTAATCTGAAAGTGAAGCTGTGTGCCTGGAAACAAGCTAGACCGAGCCCACCTTTGTCACAGCTCTGAAAGAGTGTCCGTTTTTTTAGTAGGTGCCGTTTATTATTAGACTAGACGAAATCGACAAGCATACTTTGGAGTTCACGCAGGATAATTGTCGCAGTTAAAACTTTTCCTTTGAGGGGCAGGTTGAAGAAGAGATGTTTCCACCGGGCCAGGGTTTTAGAGAGCCTGTCTTTGCAGTTGTTCCAATTTTGTTTGGTGTAGTTATTATTATTATTACCGAGTTGAACTCCAAGAAAGGCTATAGCCTAGGCATTGATTGCTCCACTGGAAATTTAGCGGCTTGTCGCTTCGTTCAGTCCACGAGCCGACCCACAACCCCGTGGATTTTTCATAATTTAACCTTGAAGCAGAGGAACTGTCGAAGAGACTATACACCTTTTGAATGGTTTCGAAGCCCGGATCGGAGGTGATAAAGGCTGAACACCTTATGATATTGGTGGCGCAATTTTAGTGCTACGTTGTAGGCCGAAGCGCCTGGATCAACTTATCCGCCTATAAATGACGGTGTCGTCCAAAAACTGTCCAGTGCGAAATCGTGTCCGCTTAATAGCATGCATACTGGCATCTGATTGGTCATGCGCCTATGACCCCACATTGTTGGCGGAAGCTTGCCAAATAGTTTCCGCGTTTAGCGTGCTTCCTATCGATCCTGCCAAATACTGTTCGTTCATGCCAAAAAAAAAAGGCTGTTCGTTCCTGCCAAAAAAAGGCAAAATTTTGTTTTCTACTTAAATAAAAACGAGCGCCCACCGAGCAGACATTGACAATTTGGGAGATCGCCAACACAGGGCAAGATAGCTCAGTTGGTATAATAATAATAATAATAATAATAATACAAGCATTTGTAAAGCGCCATCTATCTATGTAGACATATTCCGAGGCGCTTGAAGAAAAGAAACTGTCCAGAACTCTACAAATAATTAAATATACATGTACATGTATGTATACTTGAAACAAAACCAGCAATCTAATTATAAGTTGAGTTAAACAGGAATGTTTTAAGAAGGCATTTGAAGGTATGTAAAGATTGACAGCTACGAATTTCCTGAGGCAAAGAGTTCCATAGAGTGGGCGCCGTAACTGAGAAGGCATAGTCCCCATACGATGTTCTAGTTCTTGGTGTCACAAGAAGATGTTTGTCAGATGACCTTAGGTGGCGATTAGGGGAATACTGGGTGAAGAGATCCTGCAGATATGTTGGTGCGCTGTCATTGAGGGCTTTCCAGGTAAGTAGGATTATTTTGAAGGCAACCCTCTGTTTGACTGGAAGCCAGTGAAGATTTCTCAAGACTGGAGTAATGTGGTCAAATTTCCGTGTTCGGGATAAGACACGAGCCGCAGTGTTTTGAACATGTTGAAGTTTGCACATGAGAGTGTTGGTGATTCCAAACAGAAGTGAGTTGCCATTATCCAACCTTGATGTTACGAGAGCATGGATAAGGATGGCAGCCGACTCATCAGTCAGGATTCGGCGGATGCTGTTGATGTTTCTAATATGGTAGTATGACGTTTGGCAAACTTTCTTGACATGCGATTCCATTGACATCGTGCTGTCAAACATGATGCCAAGATTACGTGCAGTCGTAGAACGTTGAATATTAGAAGTCCCAAATTGCATCTGGTTGCATCGGATTTTATCCTGGCTACGTTTGGAAGTGATAATTAGAAGTTCGGTCTTGTCGTCGTTAAATTTTAATTTATTCCTGGTCATCCATTGCTTAAGATCACAAACACATTGTTCAATACGCTGTCTCACGGAATGTTCGTCGTCTTGGTTTCCTAGATGAAACGATCCATATATCTGTGTGTCGTCTGCATAGCAATGAACTTGAAGTTGATGCCTCCGTACAATTGCGGCTATAGGCTCGGAGTATATTGTGAAGAATAAGGGACCTAATACTGATCCTTGAGGGACGCCAGAAGAAAGTGAGATGGGAGATGATAAAGATCCATTGATGTTTACAGTCTGTGTTCGATGACATATATATGATCTAATCCATTGCAGGGCTGGACCAGTAACACCGATGGACTGAAGGCGGTGGAATAAAACATCATAGTCTATAGTGTCGAATGCTGCAGAGAGATCAAGGAGAACAAGGAACACACCACGCTTATCGTCAACTGCCCGGAGAATATCGTTCTTAACTCTTAGAAGAGCAGTCTCTGTTCCATGATGTTTTCTATACGCAGATTGCAATGGTTCATGTAGATTGTGTTCAGTCAGATGATCAGTAATTTGGGAATAAACAACCTTCTCTATTACTTTGGATATGAATGCAAGGTTGGATACGGGACGAAAGTTCTTGAGGTTTTCAGGATCGAGGGTGGGTTTCTTCAGCAGAGGAGTCACCAGGGCATTTCTAAATTGCTGTGGGAATTTAGAAGATTGAAGAGACAGGTTGACAATTTTGGAGATAACTGGAGTCAAAATATTCAGATTGTTCTTTAGGAGCCAGGTAGGAATCGGATCCAAATCGCACGTCTTTGATGGTGATGATTTGATGATTTTCCTGATTTCCTCATCCAGAGCTGGTGTGAATTCTTCCAATGGTGTAATATCAGAGTGAGATGACTCGGTGGTATACGGCTGCATACAATCTAGATCGCGGTCAAGATTATTACGAATGTTCCGAATCTTTGTTATGAAATAATCACTAAAAGTTGTCGCCAATTCCTGTTTATTGTCGTGTGTGGGTAGTTTAGTTTTTCCTTTGTTGTGGAGTAGAGATTCAACAATTTTGTAGAGCTCTCTCTGGTTCCCACAGCTGGCTAGTTTTTCTTTGAAGTATGATGATTTGGCACTGTTGATCATATTAACAACACAGAGTCGTTGCGCTTTAAATTGGTTTCTATCAGATTCTGATCTGGTTTTCCTCCAGCGTCTCTCCAATTTCTTGCGGTGTCTCTTGGCATCGGCAATCTCCGGGGAATACCATGGATTGGCTGGTCTAATGGTAATACAGCGAGTTTTCAGTGGAGCATGCTTTTCCAGAATAGACTTCAGTGTGGAGTTGTACTGATCTATGAGTGTTTGGAGGTCATTGGACGGGTTGGTAAACAATTCTGACTGGCTAATATCGTTGGAAAAACTGTCATGGTCTAGAGATCCATATTTCCGATAGGAAATATGCTTCTTAGTTGGTTGAGGTTTAGTCAGATTCAGTGCACAATGCAAAGCAGCATGATCTGTCAGAAAACATGCAACATCCACTGAATCAATTAGGTTGTCCGTGGGTCGTGCAAAGACAAGGTCCAATATATGGCCACTCACATGTGTAGGAGCACATACAAACTGTTTCAGGTTAGTGTTTTGAATTATATCATTGAGGTGGCGAGCAGCAGAATCATCTGTATCCCAGTGGAAATTAAAATCCCCAACAATCAGCAACTTGCTTGGGGATGCCGAGAGTACACTGACATATTCGGAGAAATCGTCAAGGAACATTGTAGGGGTTATACGATTCTTTGAGCTGTATGGTGGCCTATAGATGATTACCAGCTTCACGGATGAGAAAGTATATAACGCCGGTACGGTATCCCGGCGTCACGGTCTCATTTATCCGGTGTGCCCAGTTTTCCGGAACATTAACGCTACTGAACCCTAACAAATACATCACTGCGCATGCATTTTGTTGGGGTTCAGTTGCGTTAAATAGTGTTCCGGAAAACTGGGCACACCGGATAAATGAGACCGTGACACCGGTGGTCGCAGGTTCGAATCCCGCTCCTGCCAGTTTTCTTTGCTCACTTTGAAAATAAATATAAACTATTATGCTGTCGCTCGTTCGCAAAAAAATGGAACGGGATGACAAACAAATTGGACCAAATTTTCAGGGATATCGGGACTGTATGGGGAGCCAGTGGCATCTACCAACGATAGGGGGCGCGTTTCTTTCCATTTACCCGCCACGCAAAAAGTGAACCGCCAGGGAAAAGCACGCACAATCATTATAGGCTTATGGCTCGTGTGCATGTGCTATGACCTGTATAACGAGCGTGATTGAACCTGATGTCAGATCTCTTGCATAGCCAAAGTCACTGGCTACAATGTACAGACACGAGCTTGCATACAGTCTACGGTAGATGTATCATGTAGTCCACTTGGTGAGTGACTGCCTCATTAGATAAACTGCATCTCTCTCTTCGGGACGACGTCTGGTACTGACAGCGGGCACCGAACGTCGGGGATGGGTCGGCACAAGGATTCACTCGCGGCAGCCGCTAGGCAGACCACCTGGGTCAGACCGGCCTCTTGCCGGAGCCCGAAAAAATACCTGCTTCTCCCGGCCTCTGCGTTGCTGCTCGCCAGCATCCACCTCTTTTCCAGTTGGGGCAGGCCGTTTTCTACGGGGAAGGAGCTGCGCCAGGGGACGGCGGGGGATCACGGAGGAGTTAGTAGAGACACGGTGCAGATGGTAGAACTTGGGTAAGTAAGCTTGAATCGTAGAGCAAGACTTGTGCAATTTATAATTGCCCTATAGCTTGAAACAGTGCCGTGTATGCGGTGCACACACTGTCGAATCAACAGTGGTAAAATACGCCAACCTAAAACAAATGGGCAAATTCGATGAAAAAGTCTGAAGTCAGGCAGTGTCCAAAACCTCCAAATAACCTTCCATAGACAACAATGGTTATAACACAACGAAAACAAGTTGGGAAAATACCTAAAACTCTCCAAGGTGACTATACTATATACCAAAATGGAGTTTGAATTATAAGTTTTCCACTTCCTTTTCTAACAGTGGATAACAAATAATGTTGGGGTGATATGCTCCCTTTAAGACAGCCTCTATTAAAAGTTAGTGTTTAAATCTAACCTGATGCAGAGCATCCATTTTGAAACAAAATCCCACGTCCATACTTTTTTAAGGAAAAATGGCGAGCCCCCCCCCCCCCAAAAAAAAAAAAACCCTGGGTGAGCAATACTGTTCTCCATGCATAAAACTCTGGATAGCTCATTGGCTGTTCAAGTTGACGCCACCATCCGCCATCTGTTAACCACCCCCAATACAATAGGATTGCAACCTTTTCCCAGGTCAACTTTCATCTTACGAAGAGATCAGTGGTAAAATTGGAGTGGAAATATGGCGGCTGCTGGCTTCAGTTGTTTGAACAGCGCGCAGTGACCAATGAGCAGTGACCAAACAGGTCAGTCTTCGATCGAGATATGCCACCAGTGCAATTTTTGGTGTTTTTTTTCACCGTCGGTTGCTTGCAGTTTCATTGTCATTTTACAAAAGAAACATTGACCTCCTGTTAAGTCGTGCAGTCTTATTTTCAAGTCGATGCCGCGTCGCGTGAAAAACAGACTCCACAAAAGACCGACTCGTTGAACATCAAGGCCATTTTTCAAATGGCTTTCGGCTTTGGCTTCGTCTCCAGCTATTCCCCAGTTCCATTACTATGAAGCCTTGCATACTTGAATAAACTGAAGAGGCTCTGGCTCTGATGGGTTCAAATAGAAGACTTTCACTTACATGCAGCAAAAGTGGCCCAAATCTTGCTACATCTTTTTCTTGAGGATCTAACTGGGCAAAGCCAAATTCGAGCCAAGATTTGATAAGTTGACATACGGTTATAGGGTAATGGTGTGGATTGGCGTGGGAAATAGAGTTAGGGTTAGGGATTTAGGATACGACAAATGCTTGCGTTAATTACAAAATCACCATTTTGTTAAGGTGCATCATGGGTAAAGAGCCAGATATTCATGGGAGTGGGATATTTGTATATGACACCGGTCCCCAATGGACGGACACCCGCCCGACATTCTGTCTTACATGCCCCTAATTACACGATGATTAGCTTGGTGGTCAGCCGTTTGAGCAATTCCGGAGTGAACCGTGCTGGAACAAAGCCCGATATAGGACCATTAGATTTGATACGCGTACGGGATACGTATGCGGCTCGAAAAAGTCGCCTGTTCAGTCACTATTTTGCGTTGTTATTTCATGTGGTACACTATCGGCAATTTACATCTCATATAAAAATGTTGAAATGTATAATGTAAAACTGATAAAATTATCACACAAAATGGTGATTTAATAAGCGATTTTTTTCGAGCCGCATACGTATCCCGTACGCGTATCAAATCTAATGGTCCCCCTATTGCTTCGAACGTCCCTCCGCGGACTCCTTAACCGTAAGTCATAATCTAGTGCTCGGTTACCGTCAGTGGCGGCGATTTCTCGTCAAGGTTGCGGGGGGTGGAGGAAAAAATCACACAATGAACAACAAAAGCGTTTTGTACTCGGTGTCTCTTGAGTATCCTGGGAAATTTTATGAAAATAAATGCGACCCCGTGCTGATCTTTGAGTATTCTGGTGCATAGTGGTGCATGTAAAAGCCAATGACTCATAAAATGTATATGACATGGGGGAAATTATTAGGGGGCACTGCCATAATAGCTGTCCCCTGCTCCAAAATATTGGGGGGACGTGTCCCCCCTCCCCCAACCTCCCCCGTGATCACCGCCCATTGTTGCCGTGGTTAATCCTTCTGATGCGTTGCTATGGGATACCTCCGCGAGGACACGACATACGTAACGCATGGTGTCGCCTATCGTGCAGTGTATCGGCTATCCAAGTTGAAGACCAGCCGTACGTCCGCTATCCCAATAAAATAATTTATGTTTTCCAATCTTTTCCCCAGGGTCTGCTTTTACTCTCGTTCTCATTTTTTTGAAATGTTGGTGGGGTTATCCATCCCGTGGACCATCCTCCGACGAAACGTGGGTGATTTTACCCTCATTCCATGGTATTTACGCTGGTGGTACTGGTACGGTCTCGTTTGCGTGTTTTACAGACTAGAATTTGATCTATTTGGACCCCAGTAGAAACGCATGATCGACCACCGGAACATTTCCCACTGCATTTTTCCCACCAATTATTATCCAAAGCCCGTTTCACACGAGCGCTGGAAACACACATCTTCGATGATTGACGCCGGGTGTCTGACGCTCAAAAGGATGCATGCCTGCGATTTCATCACAGGCTTTCACACGATACACAGTCCGGTAGCGAACGTCCCTCGTTTTGCAATGTTTGCACGTGTATCGCTGGTGTTGCGATATTCTATATGAACGATGAAATTTATAGGATACCAGAATCACATCCAGAGCCCATAATCAGTGTCAAATCCAGAAGTCATGTACTCTTTGAGGCTTCGTCGGGCGATGTTTTTGTACAGATTAGGGTGCCATTTTGGATGCCCCGTGTCGAAATCACTATCGTCCTATTCCTCCTGTCCACTTTGAATAGAAATTCACAACCGACGGTTTACTGTGTCATTACGCCACCTGTGTCTGAAACACACCGAGGAAGAACGGCATGCATGCACGCCTAATATTATGTCCCTTGATAAATTGGATAAAAGCAGCCTGTTTCTCAAAATTGTTCTCCAGTACTCCAGGCTACAATGAGGCAGAGTGAATAACAGGACAATGACGGAAGAACGCAATATTTGTCCACGTTCCTTGCGAGACGGAAGAGCCCTGCCCCAGATAACGATTATTCGATATCGCACGAAGATTTGAAGATGCCTTTAAAGGTCCCATATAATGTAATCTTAAATACTTAAAACGCACATACCTGTACATCAATATTGAGCATCACCTTTAATCTTTGGTTTGACATTCTGAAGGCGTCATTCTCTTAGATTTTAAGCTAATGTGAATTTACATATTCATGATATACTGGAGTGATGTCACACAAAGGGAAATTATTGTTTGCTGTTTTATTTAAACGGGGTATGCATTATCAGTAATTAACAACTGCGATTAATATGGGCCTGTACATTAAATTAATTACACAAAGATCTTTAGAACTAAAGAATCCTCGAGAAGACGACGGAGAAAACTCCAGGACTTGGATATAACAGGACTAAAAGCCAGTTTAATTAAAGGGGATGTGGGTTGGTCTCAAAACGATGGAAGTTACCCCGCCTGGATCTATAGGTCTGAAAATTGGGATAATTTCTTCGGCATCTGTTGAAGATTTATCCTCTATTTAGATCAGAGCTCAGAAAAGCAGTCAGGGTGAAAATTTGGCCAATACCGCCACCTCTGTCCGTATAGCACTTTACCTAGAGTGGCTTGTATTGGGCATCTTCCGTAAACAAACAAACAAACAAACAAACAAACAAACAAACAAACAAACACCCCCCCCCCCCCCAACAAACAAACAAACATACACCTGTCGGTCCCAGGTGGGATTCGAACCCGGATCGTATGTTAAACACGGGTGTCATGACAACATGTTGGTATGAAAACCCAGCCAAGAGGTCGCATTTCCTATGCAAATGGCTCCAGGTTGCCATCTTTTGTTAGGGGTAAATTGAGTGAATAGAGTGAAATTAATGCACATTCCGTTCATCCTCCTATGCAAACATACATTCTGAGCCATGTTGTTGTATGGGTCAAAATCAGTCAAGGTGATTGTTTTTGACCCTCCTGCCATAGTACAACACCACATGTAATCTGATCATGTCTGTGTAAAAGTATAGCAGGGGAGGTGGAAGGAAATTTTGACTGATTTTGACCTTTTAAATAGTAGGAGGGTTTTAATGAAAAAAATCCAAAGAAAATGTACAGTCGTTGTGACCTGCAACCTGACTGGCTTCCGTGAGTAGCGCAGTCCCCCCAAGAGTAACATTTTGACAAAGCGGTGCCTCGTTCTTTTCCAATTTGCCTCCGGGTATGACTTCATCCCCGTCGAGTGTTTCGCGCCTCTCGCCCCGGTGAAATCCACCGCGGTGACGATGCACGTGCCCTGCATGATACTGCTGGCATGTGCGACCTTCCTCTGTGTCAGACGTAGCGTTCTTAAAGCTTCACTATCCGTGCATTTGACGTGCATCGCCATGAGAAATACATTTTCAAATTGAATTGCTTATTTGTTAGCATTACATAAGTTATGAGCATTCCTATGAGGCATTCCACAAAACAAAAATATTGACAGACGATAAGTAACAGATTTAACAAGTTTTACAACGGGACGCTCCAAATTCCTACAGTATAAATACATATTAATCCTCGCGTGTAGCCCATAAGAAAACAATCATTTTAGGATACCAAAATAGAATGTACACAATAAGCCAGTTCGGTATCTCGATTAAGTAGTCCAGGTCAAAGGTTGTTCGGCAAAATTTGCTGACGTAAAAACGCCCATTCTGACTGAATTTAACACGTGCGCGTTGTGCGACCACCTTACGCGTTCATAAGCGCGCGTTAGTTATCCCGAATGACCCGTGACCCAGTCATTTTGCAGACATGCGCAGTTTCAAAACCGAATTGGCTTATTCGTTAGTAGGAAAAAATCCATTAAATTGAACAGCATCAGCTTCAAGGGAAACATGCAATGGATATTCACATGGACTTGTTTCACGCTTACCGTACAGGTGTTACAAAAATACAAATGTGATCTAATGCTATTAAGGTGTTTTTTTTTCATTGGAAGTGAAACGAAGGTGGCGTTGTTCAGTTCTTATTTTTAAAAAAGTCCTCTACGGTGAATGCAAGAGGCGCTTTTTTAGTAGTACGTGTGTAGAAGGAACTTCAAGGCGGAAGACAGGAAAAGTGTACCAAAATCAAGATTTCAAACAAAAGTTTCGAAGAAATAATGGCTCGTCCTGAATCCCCCAATTTTAATATGATTTTTCCACACACCCTAGGGAGTTTGGGTTTTAATGGAGTTTAACAATATGTTTAACATGAACATCAACATGAGCCGAACATTACATGCTCCAAAGCAATAATAGAAGAAAATGATATTAGCTGTACACAACAAAGCTATGAGTACTGACTCATTGAGACGCTGGTGGCAGCAGACATACCGATCTTTTTTCATTGCTCTCACCAGTCGTGCGCATGCTCTGAACAACCATGTGGAATTTTGTGCACGTGAAATTAGAACATCGTGATTTGACAGTACATGTATTTCACAATTTGCGTTTACCGGATTCTACTGATATGTCAACCTTAAGGCAGCCTTAGGTAGGAACTTGTTCACCACAGGTACGCCATTGCTGTTGCTCAACATGCTTTGTGCGGTCTGAACATTGATTTCCAATGGTCTGAACCACTGAAGGTACGCGCACGTACGCAGGCCGTTATGAGAACAGCCCGCCTGGGATTTTGTGTACAAAATTTAGCGCAAACTGTCCCACAATGCAGTGCGGCATATACCTTCACTGCACACTTCCGGGCTATCCGTAAAAAATTGAGTCGAGTATCTTAGATATATTATAAAAATAGAATTGAATATGACTATTGGAGAAATATTGCTCTGAGAAGCAAGAAGATATGATTTTCACGGCATGACTCATTGAGATTTGAAGATTGCAGAGGAAGCTAGCATACACCTTTAATCTTCGAATCCCCTCTCAGCGCGTCCACGCAGTCGCTGAAGTAGAGATGAAAATGTTACTCTCGCCTGGAGCAAGACGGTGATAGGATGGAATTACATCTAGGAGCTCAAGACGAGGTGTTGTCCGTATACAGTCGCTGATTGAAATATCAATGGGACTGTTGGATGGGGAAAAAAACAAGCCGCCTTGTTTTCTGATCTGTGGCAAATTTACCCGCAGATATAGGTTTGAAGGAGAGTGCATGAATTAGATGTAGTATACATCAATTGCAAACCCCCCCCCCCCCCCCCCAAAAAAAAAAACATGTTTTTAGGCGGACTGAATTATTACGAAATACCTAACTAGACTGTAAGTACAAATAGTAGTCTCAAGCAGCCTGTGAATTCTGTCGTTTTCAAGAAAAGTGAAAATTTATATCGTTTTCCAACGATTGTCGGCCAACATTCGTTGGAAATAGTCTAGTTCCCGACCTGATAATTCTAGTTTTCCGACCTGATTGCTCCGTTTTGTCTAAAGTATGGTCAGGGAACCAGACTACTAGAACATAATTGTTTTTCTCTCTACGCAGACTACGGTTTTCCCAGTATCTATGCACACAAAACTTTAAACAGGTCCGTGTTTCAGTAACCCCTAAATCCATTTATTTCTGAAAATTACAGCAAAAGCAAATCGTGTATAATACCTTTAATAATGTTCGGGCTTGATCACATTCGTCAACTGCCGGTAACGTAAAAACAATGATTTAACGCTGAGGAGGGTGGATTTTCCCAATTAATTTAACATGCGTGTCATACAAGTTTGATGGAAAGACGTTTAAAATTTCGTTCCTCAACAATTTGGCTTAATTGTTAACGTCAATTTCAAATTTGCACCAATAGAGTTTATTTTTGCTGCAATGTAATTTGTGATTGTACGGTATTCTTTATTCGTCCTAGTTTCGGCGTACATTATTTCTGCTGTAATTCTGAAAACAGTTAATGGCAATTTTGTATGACCACACCCATTTCGGGGGTTCTGGCTGTAATGACCACGCCCATGGAGGATGGGTCAGTCTGCAACGCCCTGCAGTCTACCCGTTATACAGACCGCAAATGTGTCGACCCTTCATAATTGGATTCCTACCCACTAAAACTGGATAGCTCATCTGCTAGTTGAAGCCGCCATCCGCCATGGTACCACTCCCAATACAATAGGTTTTTCAACCTTGTCCACAGAGTCTACTTTCATCCTCGTTCTCCTTTCATAGAGATCAGTGGTAAAATGGGAGTGGTAATATGGCGGCTACTGGCTTCAATGATTTGTACAGCGCGCAATGGCCAATAAGCTATCCAGTTTACATACCGATCACTGTTAAGTATTCTGGCCATGGAACCTGACCATGCACCCTCAGGTCCCCAAGCCACCTGCACCCCAACCGTCCACTCCCTCACCCTCACAGCCGGACACTTTAATACCCAAATCCCTCATGCGCTACATCACCCCTCAGCTTACCAGCTGCCGTAGTACGTGATTGTGCATAGCGATGCCTATTTATACTTCAACAAGTATATTTGACTTTTGCATAATTTATTTGACATTTCTTGTAACTCACTTAGCTAGCATTCGAACCGAATAGAACAGGTCACTGCCAGCGGTTTTTTTTGGAAGATGGAATTTGCATCGGGGAAGTGATGTAAATTAGACGAGACCATCAATAATAGCATAAAACAGTTTTACGGAATGTATGAAAACCTGTTTCCCTCTAGGAAAAATTCATCTGTTAATCACTGGACAAATTTTACCACGATTTCACAAAATTGTTCCTTTACATTTTCTTTGATTTATAGACACGCTGCTCTTTTGCCGGCACCTCCATCGCCACAGCATGAGAAAGCCAGTGAGACGGGAGTATTTCCTTTCCCGCCCAAAGCCGGCGGGAAGAGACCGGCCAAACTCGGTCGGACTAAGTGGAATAGCTCAGGAGGGACACCGTTTGTAGACGTAGACCCGTTCCCCTGGCCCGACCGGCAGAACTTCATGCCAAACTACTTCCTCAGCTTGCGAAACGCCACCCGAAAACCCGCGAGTTTTGACGAGAACAGCGTTCTGGTGTTCATGCACCACAACAAGGCAGCCGGCACCACGACCAAGAAATGCCTGTCCACTTTAGCTAACGCCGACCTGGGCCGGTCTGAAGGGCCCGTGCTGAGCAGCGAGGGTCGACTTGTCGTCGAGGCGCGCTTCGCGCGCAACCGTATGTTCCGCACGGAAAATGTCCCCAACACGTACGGAGGCGGCTACGCTTTGGGCATATGCGATCGGTACAGGAAGCCGTGCGCGTACTTCACCGTCATGCGGGACCCTTACGAGCGGACGCTCTCGTCGCATTTGTATTGCCAGCGCGCACGACAAGACCAGCTGTGCACGGCCCAGGTGGCCAAGAGGGTGACGCTTCGCGAATGGGCCATCCACCAAGGGAGCTTTTTCTTCCGGCAGCTGCTATTCCAGCCGGAGTTCTGCACGGACAAAACACGCTGGGTGCGCCACATCGACATCAACGCCGTACCTCATGAGTTCTTTAGGCATCCGGACTCGCTCTATACCGCCACCTGCTGGTTCCGGGAGAAACTAATCATGGAGCTCACGCTAAACCAAACCCAGCACGACGCTTTACTCCAACACTGCCTGGATAACCTGGAGCGCTGGTTTGCTGTGATCATGCTGGTGGACCACTATGAGGAATCCTTACAGATGGCGCAAGAAGCTTTCAAACTGCCCTTCCACGATCTCTGTGCCGGCCGCCACGACAACACTGGGTCTTACAACAAAACCGTCAACCCTTTTAAGGATTCCAGAGGTGTTCCGCAACAGAGAACTAATGCGACCAACCCTGCTTCGAACACCCCATCCGTGGAATCACAGTTGCATGAACTTCGGCAGGACCCAGAGGTGCAAAGGGTTTTGCGAGCAGACGATTTATTATACCAGAAAGGAGTGGAGATTTTTCAAAAGCAGCGAGCGATATTCAACCAAATAAAATCACGAACGTGACCAAAATTATGTTCAGAGGATCACCACTTGAAACAGGTTGTCATTAAGATGTCCGTGTTATATGTCCGTGCTTTTGGGATTGTACTATACCCGGAAAAATAAGTTCTCAAATCGAATTGC
Organism: Hippasteria phrygiana; assembly: GCA_037893225.1. Taxonomy (NCBI): domain Eukaryota; kingdom Metazoa; phylum Echinodermata; class Asteroidea; order Valvatida; family Goniasteridae; genus Hippasteria; species Hippasteria phrygiana. The sequence continues at coordinate 60,646 of JAZGUH010000362.1, read as the reverse complement.
TCATTTTTTGAATAGGAAAGTTAACTGCTCTCCGAATAAAGACATTCCACTAAAAAATTCAGCCCCTAATAAGGAATAAATTTTTGAATTATGAGCGGGTCGCTGCTAATACCTCCAGTATTCATATATACATGTATTAAAATGTTCGCGCGTATCACATCAAAATAATATGTAGACCAAACACAGTGCACAATATAATACTTGATTTTTTTTCCTCAAAAATAATTTTCCTTTATAACTCATCGGTGGGGAAAATCCATACAGTTGAAGTTTTCATGCAGAGCACGGGCATAGCATTACATTTGCAATTGACGTTATAATTTGTTTACCTCTATTTTCAATTTTTTTTAATGAAATCACTGAACGCGTAACAACAGTCGTAACAATATATTGAGCACGTGTTTATATTATCCCACGAACGCGAGTGGAACACGGAATATTGTTATATCTCCGTCTTGGATACTGTATTTCGATTGGCCTAGAACGATCACGTGTCCGGTCTATTAAAAACGACTGGCACACTCCAAGCATGATATCAAATCAGCAGCCAGCTAGCTATTGGGCTGTATCATTGGTACCCACGAAATTTTCACCTACGATAGTAAACTATATAGTGGGAGCAGCGGACTAGCAGAAGATGAGCTGTTTTGATCGCGTGATTTGTTTGAGTTAATTTCCACCGAGAAAGGCAAGTCCCATCGCACGACGCGAACCCGCACCACCAAAAAACGTTCTATTACATGGTTCTATCAAACGGTAACGCGTTTAATAGAACTTCCCCGCCGCCACAACACGGCTGTCATTGGACTGGTTCCCGGTCCCTCCGTTGTCGTTCGGACTTCAACTGATTCGGAACTTGACAACTTTTTTGTCGCGGTTTTAAGCGGGACTAAGAAGGAAAAACGGCACGTTGTACACAAAGAAATCCATGCATGCAATCCGACGAGGATTTATTCAGGTGTTGTATAAAACAAATAATGAATGTTTCACATTCATGCAATGGTAAGAATAATTTCATTCGGTGACAGATGGAATGCCCCATTCCACTCGGCTTCGCCTCGTGGAATGGAACATTCAAGCTGTCACCTCATGAAATTATTCTTACCATCGCACTCATAAACATTCATTATTTGTATAATATCACACTGTCAGTTGCCATGTATCGACCAATCAGGTTCGAGGATTCAAGTTTGCTTGAAGATAAAGTACATGTAAATGCTGCGTTATAGGCCGCTATGAATTATCTATTGGACACTATTAATCTATTGGACACTATGGTTCAATATAGATATCGCAAGGTGTTAATTTAACACCACAGTTTTTGCAGTGTGGTGTGAAGTGTATAACATATTTAGGCATTGGCCGTTTCGAATTCGGCTACGGCTACGGCTACGGCTACGGCTGTTGCTAAGAGGTTGCTACAAATAAGCCGTCAAAATTGCTGCCCTTGGAAACCTATTTTAATAGCAAGAGCTGTAGCCGTATCCGTAGTCGGAATTCGGACACGGGTATACTTTGCTTCGAATTGGGACAGCTTGCACCCAAGTTCATCCGCATCAAAATTAGCTCGAACCCGCGTCAACTCATACCTGAGTCAACTCATACCGCTTGTGTACACTGTAAAAAGAATCCCTAAAATAACGGTTTTTCCCCCTGAAACAGACCGTCACCGTATTTAGTTTTAACGGGTTTTGGACGTAAAATGCAATGTTCTCCTACATGAATTTCATTACGCAGCAACTGACCAAATCTGAGAAAATTTGTGTTCACACAAGTTATGTTAAATTGTAGTGTTTCGTCCAAAAACACGGTTTCTTGACCAGAATATTTAATTATTTAAACAATTCCACAACAGAATTTAAAATTTCTGTAACAGAGGTGAAGAATCGCCTAGCTTACATCTCCTTTCGTATTCAAATATTGAAATTGTTCATGGGAAACCGTGACTTCATCATGGCGGGATAAGGGTGAATATAAAGCTAAAGCACGACATGATTCAGTTTGTAGTGTTTAGTAGATTATTGTAATATTTGTATACTTTATACCTCCAGGAAATTCCCGTAAAAAACACGGTGCTTTTGCTTTTTACAGTGTAATTTTGTGCCGAGACATTTTTATGAGTTTCACCCTTTTTAAACGGAAAAGTAAGAACATATTTTCTTAAAGTTATTTCAGGCCCGTCTATCTATATTTGGAGCTTACCCTGCATTTATTGATTTGCGTTGGTTTTCAACATGAAATAGAACTTAAAATGCAACATATTGGAGAATTTTTTATTCATATGTTATTAATCAATTAACTTTGTGAGGTATTTCTGTGCGGTTCTTCTCCGGAGCCTGAAAATAAGACAATGGAAGCCTGATTATACATGATAAAGCCCGACATTATAGGCCGAGATTTTACAATAAAAATGCCCGAAGTCGAGTATTTGCCAAACAAATGGCATTCCTTTATATTTTGTGTAAGGTTATTTATATTTGTTATTTGTTATTATATGATTCTCACGGTATTCTTTAGTTTGTTTATATTTTTTTTTCGTGGGGAGTGTAGTATTCGTTGTCGCTTGTGCCCCCCGCCCGGGTTTAGACTGCTTTAGTGTGCAAAATGGCAAACAAAATGGGGAAAATTTGCCAAAATGAAGCTTGACTTAAAATCTTTAAGTTTCTTTTTCCCCGCCAAAGATGACCACCCCTAAAAGTAGTGCATAATTCTGACCAGCAGAGCAGCCATTTCCAAAAAACATCCCCTCACTCTATGACCAAAATAGGGCCCATTCCCGTGGCTAATTTATTCAAAATTCTCAGAATTAGAAGCTGAAAATCCTGAAATGTGGTACGACGCTGTATCTTTAAAATCCCTCTATACTGCACAGGCCTACGAATTTAAAGGCCCTTAGAGAAATATTTTCAGGGCGGGAAAAACTGATCGGCGCAGGCAACTGTGGGCCCATTTTACAACCGTGTACCCTATCTAGTGTTGCTAAACATGTCCCCATTCGCTAAATGACACAACTTCCCAGTAGCTGCACTTCAAATCCACTTGCTTTTCTCGTCCATCGGCAGTTTGTCCTCGCACCACAATGCATGGTCAAATACGGCACTCAGACTGCACGACAAACTAGAGATAGAGAGAGGGAAGCCGAAAGTGAAAAAAAAAACTCTCATGTAAGTATTCCCTCCAGTCGAGAAAATTGCGTTATCGAGGGAGCTGCCGCACACGTCCATTAGCTGTGTAAATACGGGTCGTTGGAGAGCACGGAGTGCGCCTGGGTTAAGTACGTTCGGTCACAGTGACTTGGCGGTAGTCAGAGACGTGTTGCTGCATAATATTATCATTCGTAGACTGAGTGAGGAAAATCGCGTTAGTGGTGCGATGTTTCTGCTTCCGTCGCGCGCGCGTAAGTGGGTGAGATGATGTGCTCTCTTACTGTCCGATTCTACGCGAAATCTGGTATTTGAAGCTCCTGGGATGATGAGAAAATTTGCTTATTTGCATCGTCTTAATACCCATAAGTACTTGATTTGAATCACTGGGATCTCTTTTCCGCACGACAAGTGGTTCATTAATATTATCCAAGCATTATTTGACTCGGGTGTACAAAGCATCATAGCCAGGTTGGCGTGATGATAATTTCCTCGCCTTCCGCCTCTGTGACCACGGTTCGAATCCTACCAGGGCCGAGATGTGGATTGGGTTTTGGCTTTTTATTCCCTGCCTGATTCCATGCCCCACCCCAACCCCGAATATCATGCTGAGGTTTTCCTTCCACCTCTAAACCTGAACATTTTTTTCGTCTTCTTCCTAAAGGGTTTTTGTTTTTCAGGCTTTCGAGCTACAATGCAATAGGCCTATGCACCTTTGAGGAATCATTGGTTTCATAAGCAAAAAAAAAAGAAGGAAAACGTGTCGGCCTATATGTTCTCATACCCGGGACAGGCCGTGGTTAAAGGTGTTCACTGTGGAAGTAAATGAGCCATTGCTTTTGTGTACCATTTGTAAAAAGATAATGAAAACGGACGTGCGGTAATTCTACAGCACCAGTCTGCCAAGATTTGTCAGCTGACACGCAACTTGCAGATGTCATTCGTGTCGTCAGCATACATCATTAAACGGTTCTGTCTCTAAGAGTGGCCGAAATAACCCCCCCTCCCCCCTGATCCATCGGCACCATGATCCCTAAAAGGATGACCCATTAATTCAACGAGAAAACTTCCAAGGAGTTAATGATTCCTTAAGTACATTATAATCAGCTCATATGTTTTTCGATTCGGATTTTTTTTACAAAGGAAGCACGGAATGGATTTTCACTTTAACTTGTTTTCCCGCATATTACCTTGTGCTACAAAAATTAACACGGGATCTGAATGTTTGTTTTCATTGGAAGTGATCAGAAGGTGGTGGTTTCTCAATTTTTCGAAATTAATTCCGTCAGTTTATGCAAAATGGTGCTATTTTTGGTTTGGCGATACATGGAATTCTTTGTCAAACGAGTATAAGAACAGTACTTCGGAATAACTCCCAGTAAAGTTTCGAAGAAATATGGGCTATTTAGTTTATATACAAACTGTTTTAACCACTTGCGTACGGATGACGCCATATGGCGTCTACAAAAAGTGCCACCAGGCCGGATGACGTCATTTGCCGCCGTTTGTGCAGTTTCAGTCTATTGTTGGATTATTGTGTGTGTCATGCTTGACTGCACAAACACACCGTAGCGGTTCGCTTGGCTGCCAGAACCGCCGCGACACCCCGACGTCTCCCGTAAAATACCGTGCCCAAGGGGTTTTAACATGAAAGACAGGTCAGACCTGGGACCCACTCCAAGGGAATGTTGGAAAAATTGTACACAAAACTATGGAGATACTGTTGATGACATCAGGCTTTGGTCATGAATATGGAAATTCATCAACACAAACCCGAAATATCGAGGTTACTCCCTAGAATTGTTAGAAATGAGCTGCAAATTTATAGTAACATGGGAAAAGCCGTGACGGTCCTAGTACATGCATTGAGTCATACAAATTTCACGGTTGCGTGGTCTCTAATTGAAGAGAAAAGTATAGAGCATTGTTTTAGTAAATTATCACTTTTCCAAATTGTACAAAATGAATATGGTTGCAAAAACAACTCTTTCGATTCTGCAGTTTTGTTTGCCTTCATGTATGCATTGAAGCGAAGTTTTACGTGTTCAATGACACGTTCGGTTTGAATTCAAGTTCAATTTACGTTCAGTTTCACTCAGTCTCGTTCTAAAGTGGAAAGCTTTACTCATGCTTTTGCATACATGTCATTAAGGGGGGGGGGGGGGCAAATTGGGTGATATAATGCATTAATCAATAATCCAGCCAAGATATTCAATTTTTTACTGACAAGTAGTAGCCACATCCACAGCCATATCCTCTGATCTCTTCACTGTAAAAAACCAACGGCTTACACTTTTTGAACACTTCAACGCGTTAATATTAATACTTTACACGTAAAGGTATAGGAGGCGTTGCACGTGATTAACACTAAAACACGTTTGAACTGGCGTTGGTTTTGATGATTATCAACGCTTGAGGTGTTAATTTAGGTAGATATTAACACTTTAGAATGTTAATAATCATTAACAACCAACGCCTATTTAAACGTGTTTTAGTATTAATCGCGTACAACGCCTCCTATACATTTACGTGTAAAGTATTAATATTAACGTGTTGAAGTGTTAGCCGTTGGTTTTTACAGTGTTCTGTCTAAGCAAATTAATAGTGAACGGTTTATGAATTCCTTGAGTGTGGATCTCCTGTGGCGGTTTCTTCTTTCTTGGAATACATAGCCCTCTGACGAATGACACACCTTGAACACATACTTCTTAATACTTCCGAGGACAACGCTTTGTGTTTCCTCTTGTTCTTTTAATATAACACAACCCCATAGACTAAGCACGTACGTCCGAGGACCGATTTAAACAAAAGACCGATTCCCGAGGACAAGAAAGATTCCTTTGTATTTTCTTTCTCCTCTTGTCCTCGAACGTATATACAGTACATGTACACACATTCACACCAAGTTTAACCTTTATTGTATACGCTGATGCCAAATTCAACAAAATTTACATAGGCCTATACTGAATACTCATGTCAATAAATAAGTTTTTTTACACCGATATTTACAAGATTGATTCGGTACGGTACGGTTAGACGGTACATGTACACGTATTTACAGCACCTTTACAATACAGTTCTACACAATAACTTTACGGGATGGATATACACCACAATTCGGTTTAAAATTTAAAACGTCAGAATTATAGATGTAATCAGTTTCGATTGGCCAATTTCGCACAAAAACTGTGAAAACAAATGGATTCTGATTTTTGTTTACCGTTTTAAAACCAAACATTGGTGATGGTGTTCTATTTTACTTTTGTCTTTCTCCTAGGCAGCCCAGATTTTTGTTCCGTCCGTTGCTTCTTGGTCTTCTGTTTGTCCGGTTGTCTCCTGTTTCCTTGTGTTTTCGTTGTTTGCGTTTATCTGCTGGTTTTTCATGGTTTGTTGTGCGTTTTTGTTTTGGTTTGTAGTGCGTTTTGTTGTACGTTTTTGTAGTGCGTTTTTTTCTTTATCGCGTTATATTTTCTGTGTAATTTTTTCGTTTTCTGTGCAATTCCTTGTCCTATATTACTTATTTTACTTATTAATTGTGTGATTGTGTATTTTTTGTGAATTGCCTGAATAAAGTATTATTATATTATAAATATTGAAAACACTATACAGCCATTTAGGCCTATGCTTGTTTACAAGTCGGAAATACCAAGTTGCTTTGTTAGCTGAAATCACATCTACTTCATTTGCATTTTTGCTCATAGGACATATGGTGATTAGGGTTGGCCAGTGACTTCGAAAATCGATTTTGCTTTCCCGGAGAAACCTGCCCAGTCACAATCACTCGGGTCTTTTTTTATTTTTTTAAATTGTAATATCGCCTCGTGAGGGCGTCTTTCTTCATTTCAAAATGAAGTTTCATATGAATATCCGACTCCTGTGAAAATTTGACTCCTTTTCCATATTATTGGTTAAACCCTCTCACGTGACCGGCCACTCTCCTAATTATCTTCGGTTAGGCACGTGCAGTGGGTTCGTATTTCATAGCGACTGAAATTCACGCTACACCGGACTGTTCATTCAGCACCAACGAGCAAGCTCGACCGAGAACTATAAGCCACTATTGCTGTCAAATGTTGGACCAACCTACCCGGACCCGTACCCTGACTAGTCGGCCACGCCTAGTCGACCATCTGGGTTCAATTTATGGCGCTGCTAAGCACACACAAAAATGCATAGAAAACAAATTGGTTTGGGGGGGGGGGGGGGTATCTGCCAAAAATGCATCAAACAACAGCCGGATACCAGTCACCAGCAATATACATCACATGAAAAGTTCGTTGGGAATCACGTTTTTACCAAAGACGACTTTTCATGCTCAGCAACATTTTTTGCTTGGCAGCCTCCATAGAATTGGCCCCAAGAACCAACCTTTGGTGCACGGCGCTGGTTATCGACAGCAACATCTTCGTGGACTAACGGTGACCAGTGAAGAGGGGACCAGTGACCCAATACTTTGATCTAAGGGTGCACCACACTAATTCCAGCTCCATTGACAACAGTGTAAAATCAACAAAGTTCAGGGCCCAATAACCTGTACCCCAGCATCACTGGGGTCTACACAAACAAATGCCACTTATTGTCTGATCTTTTGTCTGTCCATTTCTTTTCTATTTTTGGGGGGTTAACCAATTACATTTTTAATTATTGACACAAAACAAACCCACCTCCAAAAAAGTCCTATTTCCCAAGCCGATCAACAGCCATTTTTAACATGGCATCCCTCCACTTTCTCGGGCAAATAGGACCCATTTTTCAACAGTAATTTTATCAAGTCTGCACACAGATGGAAGCCCAGAAACCAGGGAGTTGATGCTGGGCTATGTTTACACAATCCCACAATTTTTGGAGGCACAAATTCTCCTTTTTCAAAAAAGTTGTGGGTATACATTTTATGTTGATTAGCTGGCGCATAAATTCGGACATGAATTAGTGTAGTGCACCCCTAAGGCTGCGTCCGAATCGCTTGTCTAGGGCTATTGTCTAGGTGTTCGTCCATTACAACTACGCGTGACGTAGCCGTAGCTGTAGCTCTATAGACGCCCATTTCGGACACGGTCTAAGCTCCCGTTCACGCTTAAATGTTACTGCGCAGGGGCAATGTAATGTCCCCACGGTTAAACCAATGATTGAATTTACTCTCTGCCTCACTCCTTGTGTTCAAAGGTTAAGATAAACACAACGCCGCATAATGTGTTTTCCTCGACCTAAAAATGACTTTGTCTTGCCTCTCCAATAACATAGACCATTCTCGAAATTGCCCACAGTTTACAGGGCAGTGTTTTCATAGGCCTCCTGCTGTATTCCAACCGAAGAAAGAAAAACAAACGCCGGTGGCTGTTTGGAGAAGGCTCTCGACAGCTATTCCAAGATGGTGTCTGCAGCCTTGGCCGTCAGGAACCCAGGAGCGACGTGTCCACTGCACTCAAGGAGGGAACGGTGGTGGTCACGTGCAGCAGCGCTGACGAAACCACGCCCACATTCGTCACAGTCGTAGGGTTTGTCGTCTGCAGGAGGACAAATGAATGGTACACGTAGTTTAATTGGTAACTTTATATTATGATTTTCTGTGAATTGGTCGACTGTAGTGACTGCGAGCATAAATAGGGCCTACGGTAACAAACGGAGGACATTAATAGAGGGCAGACTTTAGTGATTTCTTTTCTTCCTTAATTCGTTCGTGGGGGGGGGGATCCATTGAATTGACATTTTCAGTCGGAGCATGGACAAAACATCTTTAAATTAAGGTGAAAACAGTGATATCGAGCGAGCAAATAGCCGAAAAATCATTATCCATGGTTACGATAGTTTCTTTTGTCTCAGGTTTTGAACGTTGCTCATGAAATTTGATTGGACCACCACATTTTACACAACTAATGAGATTTCCAAAAGCTGCGTTCACACGATTCTATCAATCTACCTCATGTAGGCCTACCAGATTTCATCTACCTATTGAGCAGGAAATGGGGCGCCTGCATTTTCAATGACTCGAAACTCAGTCTATAATTTACCAACTACTTCTGCACTAAGTCTTACCCGGGTGGATGTTCATGTGAAACTTGAGCTCATAGCTTTGCGTAAACGTCTTGCCGCACACGGGGCAAACGTAGGGCATATCCTTGCTGTGAGTGCGGCGCACGTGACTGTCGTGCGCGGCATGTGATGCGAAGGCTTTCCCGCAGTGTTTGCCTGAAAAAGAAATCACAGTGGGAAAAAAAATATTTTTTTAACAAATAAGGCAATAAAAGCCAAGTTGACCTGAAATTACAGGGCAACTTTGCTAGAACGCGCGATTTCCGGTCGCACCGCGTAGGAGCTAACATTTTGTAGGAACTTTCTTTTTCTTTTTTTCTGACTGGGTTGAGCTGACACACGTCAATTAAGTAGCTTAATGGCAGCAACGAGGCATTTAAAATTACGATATGTTGAAAATATCGCAAATTGATGAGCAAAATAATATTGAATAATCTGAGCTCAATTTCCGAACCACCTTTTATGGGCAGCATTAATATGGGCGGCCTTCCACACCTGAGCCCAATTGACCTATCGCCGTTTACGAGTTAACCACGCCCCTTAGACAACCCTATGGGAATTTTGTGTGGTAATTTTGTTTGTCTCAGATTATGCGCGTTCCACGTGGAATTATAATTGATGTGATTGGACAATAATTCACAAGCCACGTCGACGCGATTCGACCGCGATAGGTCAATTTCTTTGTTGAGCACAATAAAATTCGAGCTATTTATGTAAAATCAAGTTACCAGCCAAAACAGCTGAATACCACTCACAAGCAATATATATTACAAAAACAAAGTCTGGTCGTTATTCGTGTCCTCACCAAGGAAGACCTTTCATGCTAAGCAATAAGCCAGTTCGGTTTTTCAACTGCGCATGTGCACAATGACATTTTATCCCGAATGACCCGCGTGACCTCACCCGCGCGTGTGAACGCAAAAGGTGATCGCACAACGCGCACGTGTTGAATAAGCCAGTTCGGTATTTCAACTGCGCATGTGCACAATGAAATTTTGGTCGAATGACCCGCGTGACCTAACGCGCGCGTGTGAACGCAAAAGTGGTCGCACAACGCGCACGTGTTAGATTCAATCAGAATGGGCGTTCGCGTAATATGGCGTGACATGACGTCAGCAATTTGGTACGAATAAAAGGTTAAAACCTTTGAGATATACCGAACTGGCTTATTCAATCAGAATGGGCGTTCGCATAACATTACGTCAGCAATTTTATCCCGAATAACCTTTGACCTTTAAAATACCGAACTGGCTTATTATTTTTGCATAGCAGCTCCCTGAAGTGGGCCCCCGTACAATAAGTCATGTTTTGTGGAACTACTCGTGTGATTGTTCTCAAGCCCAAAGCAGCGGCCTTCTGTGTCGGATCCGTCCATTGGTTGAAGAAAAAATATGGCGTCCGCGGCTAGACCATAGTCAGTATGTGGTACCAAGACGTTCACATATAAATTTATATTGCTGGGTTGCTCACATTTGAATGGTTTCTCCCCGGAATGTTGGCGTATGTGCGTTCGTAAGATGCTGGACGCAGTAAAGGCCTTGCTGCAGTAAACGCACTTGTACGGCCGCTCCCCGCTATGAACTCGGGTGTGTTTATTCAGACTAGAGGACTGCCAAAGAAACAAAACAAATTACAAAGGTGAGAAAATTGTGAGAAAAATGCAGAAAAAAATAGTATAACTGATGTTAACTCATTTAAGTCACCTTTTGCGCATGGAACTTGATCTCTTTTTCGAGTGTGCCCGTTGCAAATAATTGGACCATGTCCACTTTCTTTATGCTGTTAAACCATGGAGGAGATTTTGGGACATCCTGTTAATCATTGTCCACGCGGGATCGAGCTGTTTGTCAAACGAGGACAGCTGCTCCGTCCTATAGGCATCCCGTCACGAACGTACGGCGGGGAAAACCTCCACACGCTTCTCCATCTCCGGCTCCTATCGCCATATGAACTATAGGCCTACACAGTCACGGTATGCAGCCGCTAACATGATACAAAAACCACCACATATACTATTCTCTGAATAATGTAATCCGTTGAGCGCTGATGCATGACACAACCCACAGAACTGATGAACAACATCATCATTAATTAAAACCCCTTGAGTACGGTATTTTACGGGAGACGTCGGGGTGCCGCGGCGGTTATGGCAGCCAAGCGAACCGCTACAATGTGTTTGTGCAGTCAAGCGTAACCTATACACAATAATCCAACAATGGATTGAAACTGCACAAACGGCGGACAATTGCGTCATCCGGCCTGGTGGCACTGGTTTTTTTGCGCACATTTGCGGCATCCGTACGCAAGGGGTTAACATCTGTGGAAATGAATTTTCCATATGTTCTGATACTTTGAAAGTACATGTAGTACTATAGCCCTCTCAGTTCTCAAAATTCCGTGAATATTAATGATTATGATTTTTGAAAGGAAGTCCTTGAAATTGCTTGTTCGCTGCCCCCCCCCCCCCCCCCCCCCGCCTCTCAAGGCTACATAACTACATAGAAGCTTTAATATTATAATGGAAAAGAAAGTAAATTTGCGTACAATACTCTAAGAATCGTTCGACTCCGGGTGCCCCCCCCCCCCCCCCCCATTTGAAATCTTGAAATGTACACAAATTAAACAAGCTGCAGTTTATTTACTTTCAGTGCCCCCTTGAAAACATGTGTGCACCCCCGGGTGCCGCCCCTCCACCAGAAATTTCACCCAGTTACGCCACTGGCTGCCGCTGCTCAATTTCAATACAGCGCTGCCCCACAACGTCATGGGATAAGACTTCAATAAAACCAAACCACCGACAGGGATTAAACAATGTCAGTCGGTGACAGCGGTATATATGAGCTACCAATAGGCAGTACCGGGTAACATAACCAGGCCGCCTCTCGTTTTTTCACCGACAGATACGTGATAAAATCTCCGCAGAAAAACAATCTCCCCCTAATATATGCTCTATAGGGAAATTTAATACTAGTGTTCATTTCTGAAAAACCATCCGATTTTTTAAAATTTGATAACCTCCAATATACTTGAATTATCCGTTTCCGTAAACGCGGGGAGAAAATAAGTACACTTTACAGTTTTACATTTTACACTTCGGGTGTTTTTCGTAAAATGAAAACAAATCGATTTTTTTTTCGTAAAGGTATAGAGGCAGGTGAGACTCTGATATTATTGATTTTATCTTCCCGCTGGTTATTAGGCCTATATTTTTAGTCAAATTTGTGAAGGGTTGGGGCAGCTTTATAGAGTGCAAGTTCGTTTCGTGTGGTTCCTTTTTCATATTTTAAAGGCACCTTTAGAGTATATTTTTGTATTTTAATGGAACTCACTGGTGATATTTTACTTGTTTTTGTATTTCTGGTTTTTTTTCACAGTTCATGACTTTTCTTAATTTTAAGCATTTTGTTAAGATGGAGTGGGAGCTATATTTATGTACATGTATAGTATAAATACTGTTAGAATTCCAGGACAACCAATTCGTACTTACTTGGTGCATTTAAAGGTTTGGTTTTTAATTTTTAATTTTTTTTATTTGATTTTTTGTTCACAGTGCAGGAAAATGTATTGTAATGTATACATTGAACACATTTATTTCCATCGACCTTTTGTGATAATGTTCATCTATAATAATCGACGACTGTTTTGTGTGCTTCCTATTCTTTTGACTTGGACGAGAAGTCGTTTTCCACGACCCAAATTGTCCGACAGATCCATGTAACTGACGACTCAAACCTAGTCAAAAATATTTTCTTATAGCAGTTGGTATGTAGTTGATGTTGGCAACCATCGGGAACACCGACATTGCCGTCATCAATGAAAATTGTTTATGACGGTTCCAGAAGTTATTTGTGGCCTGACGATCAGGGGAAATAAAAACACACAGTCCAGGTATACCTGTACTCGTACCAAAGCAGAACTTTACTCAGGCTTTCAAAGGGTTGTGGTACCCGTAAAAAAATCTTTTTCTTTTTCATTTTAAAGTTAAAAACAATTACATGCCCGTGATTTCTTATTTTTAATAAGAGGGGATACCTGGTTTCGGACTTTTTATTCCTTCAGTATGGATAACAAATTAACATGACAAACATTTTCCAGTACCGGCTTCTGTGCTCGTAATACTCATCCAAGACTTGAAGTAGTATAGCCTATACTCGCACTCAAACACATTATTTGACTTACAGATTTTGTACCCAAACAGGCCTATACTCAACGGTCGCACAGGGTGCAGAATACAACCATCCTAGCCTTCACTGCTCAGTCTTCAGAATTATTCCAATATTGTTATTTCTACAACGGACTAGTGATTTCGAGTACAGTCCAAACATATACAATTCGGAATCCGATCTCTGGACTGCGTTGTTATCCCCATACAATTTTAATCTTCAATCTCGATAAAAGCAAACATTGCATGCAGACAAGCCCATAAATCTGGAAAACATAACCGATCACCGCTCGGTCCCAGCGGACGGATGCAAGTTAACACGTCGCCCTATAATTTGTTCCCGCCGAGTCCCGCGGAGACGCGGGTTGACATGCGGCGCTCGCGCCTGATAAACGAGTCCGTAATTAATGCAACTGGAGCATGCGCATTCGTGCCCGAGCTTCTTTGGCGCCATTCGTGACATAAATTGTGTCAGGCCAATATTTGAATATTTGTTTTTAATGTCGACACTTGCCTGTTCTCTGCCTAACAACGTTCAATAGTTCAAATTGAAAATATATTAATTTAGGGTCTCAGATTATCGTCTAGATGGGAAAATGAGGCTGTTTTTAACGGTAACCATTAAACCAAAATGTGTGCTCGCATTATACAGCGCGAGCTCTACCGGCAATAAAGGTGCCAGGCAGCCCATATTTCTTTACATGTACAGAAGAATAAATCAAAACCTTTCGCTTGGGCTGTCTCGACTGCATAAATCAAGGTAACTTGAGCTTTAAATCCGTCTCATCTATTCCACCGTTGAGGTATAGCTGTGCTTTCTACGGTAACCGGATGCAGCGAGGTGCATTTCCTATACCACACTCGGCACACGCCTTGTATGTACCGAGCGAGTCGTGGTGGTGTTTACTCGTAGCGCGGGACAGCGCTTCGCTCCCGTAAGACTTTAGGTACGCCGACGGGTGTGATATTCCACACGCCGCTCCCCACGCAGTCCAAATGAACTTTGGAGTCCCGTTGCACGAGCTGCTCGCGAAAGATTAATCATATATGCGACTCTGAGATTGCTTCGGTTGAGTTCATTCAACGGGGGAATTTGACGATCGTTTGATAAAATCAGACCGCTTGAGATCCTTATATAAGGCAGCATTTCACTAAAACTGGTTCAATTTCGTCGTTCTCCCTAAATACAGGACACGTTAACACTACTAACTCTCAGTTGACAGATCAAACGCACAAGTCTACCTTTAAGGCAGAATCTCATGCAGTGTCTCTAAGAAATGTGAGAAAGTGTGATAAAGAGTACCTTCGCAAGACTTGAGTGAATCAGTTTTGTGCAAGGCCTTTTTCCTTTTTTCTTTATTAGGCTATTCATTGCAGCAGAAACAAAATTGGTGAGGGTTTCACTCAGGACTGACTATACAGGCATGAGAGACCATCACGAACATCAACCATAACACCCGAATATTTACGAAACGATTCGGGACAATTTCGGGCATTTCCAGGAAACAGGGGAACTCGGCATAATAGGCGGCGAGCGATATTTTTTCGGAGTCCAGAATTGCCACAGTGTACTTGGCTATGTAAGCTGCAAGACAGGTTCTCGGACTTGTTTTCCCTTTATATAAAACTCTCCACAACACAATTAGTACAGGAAATAGAAGTACAAACAGGACAGAGGATTCGAACATAGGCCTCGTGCTCCAAAGCCTTCCGATTTACCAATAATAGCCACAACTGAAGGTCGACCAAACCGGTTTACTGCAACCTCATTACAGTTGTCGGAAGGTGTCACTATATCTAGCGCCCTCGTGCGATGCTTATTATATAAGTTAACTTAATCATGAATATGGATGATGGCAATTCTGGCGTACGAAAACAAATTGCAGGAGTCACAGAGACCATTTCTCAAACCCTGCCTGGGCTTCGGCTTCGTCTCCAGCGATTTCGAGTTCTATGGCCAGTCTGAAGCCTTGAATACTTGGAACAAATTAAACAGGCGCTGCAACTTGGTTCAATGTACATTTAGAAAAATTATGCCACAGAACTACCCACATCTTCGGACCTCAAATTTTGTGCAGCCGAAGCCGAAGCCGAAGCCGAAGAAATGGCCCAGACCTAGGAGTCGTCAGAACAGTCAGATGCGTCAGGTCTGGTAACCAGACTGACATCATGCCGCGTTTACCTGGGAAAAGCTCTTGCCGCAGACGATGCACTTGTGGGGGCGGTGCTTCTGGTGCACGTGCAGGATGTGTATCCGGAGCCGGTCACGCTTCTCGAAGGACCGCGTGCAGATGTGGCAGGGGAACTTCCGGTCACCCTGATCCACGCAGCGAGTGTACTTCAGGTGCTTGTCCCGGTAGTCCTTGTAGGAGAAAACCTTGCCGCACCGGTCGCACTTGTAGCCCTCTTTATCTACCAACCAAACAAGAGTGGGGAGTTTTACACTGTATACGGTGAACGCACCTGATGCACTTCTGCACCGGTCACGAGTTTATGAACACACACAGGCACACACATTGAGACATATGAGCTATTAATCAATATCAATGAATACCCCATGTGTCTAATGTAAATGATATGTTTGTAATTTGGGGCGGTCGGGTTTTCGTTGTGGTTCTCTCCTCGCCTCTGGTGCAGTGGTGTAGCTAGGGGGTGGGGGGGCTTGGGGGGGCCCTATAAAAAATCGTGGCCCCCCCCCCAGTCGCCCCCCCCCCCGAAAAATTTCGCAAACGCAGAAAATAATATTATTATAAAGAAAAACACTGTGAGCACCCCCCCTCCACTGTAACAACCTGCCACCCCCCCCCCCCCTCTCCCCCCTATGGAGACAGCCCTGGCTACGCTGCTGCTCTGGTGGCTCTGGTTCGAATCCCGTCCAGATGCCCTATGTAACTTGGGATTTCATTCCCTACCTGATTGCGTAGATACAATTTGAAGCTTTGCATGGTGGGTGCGATATGAGAGAGACTGGGATTGCGGGTAACACCATGTGAAATATATCTCATCTAGGAAGAAGTGTGGTTCTGAAAAGAACCGGGGTGAGTGTGTAACTCGACGTTTCGGACAGTGTGTGTGCTCTGTCCGTCCTCAGGAGTGTAAGTTTTCCCCAGTAATAACTCTTCTATGGGGTTTTCCTCCTATACTAAAACTGAAATTTCCTTCTGAACGACAATAATAATGGTCATTTTGTGTATAGGTTGGACATATTTTCCCTTTTCTTGTGGGATATGTTTTTGGCACACCCTGTATAGGACCAAGACAAACTAGAAATTCGCCAGAGTCCGTGTTTGGTACAGTAATGATCGTGAGGTCGCAATACTTGCAACGCCGCGGCTAAAAGGAAGCTAGCATTCACGCTGCTATAGGGGCAAGACAAACTGAAGAGTCTGTCACTAGACCAGCACGTGTTTGGTGCCAAGACGTTTTTTTTTTTTTTAAGAAAGTATACAATATTTGCAGATATTTTCAGAAATGAATGGACTTGGGGGTTAGTATTTCATGGAAAATACTGTAACACTGACCTTTTTAAAGTTTAGTGTGCATAGATGCTGGGAAAACAAAGAGAAAAAATGCTACTCTTGCAGTCTGTTTCCCTGACCATACTTCAGATAAAACGGTGCAATTTATAGACGTCGGGGAACATTTTTTTTCTCCAACGATGGTCGGCCGACCATCGCTGGAAATTGATACAAAAATGACAGCACACCAGGTGCCATGATTTCAAAGGCTGCTTGAGACTATTATTGACTTACAGTCAAGTAAGGTATTTCATAATAATTCAGTAGTGTTATTTTTGGATGTTTGCACATGTTGTATGCTACCTTTAAGTGACAGTGAAATCGCGAGACTTGCGCGCTATTCCATTAAGAAAGAAGCACTTCCAATCTATCATTCACATTGCTCTATAGGATCAAGAAAAACTAATTAAGTGTTCGGTACCAAGACGTGAAGTTCTCGTGCCGTCGCGAGACTTTCACGATCTTTGGCAAGAGACGCACTCTTGATTACGCGAGATATGACAAATGCTACACAGCGCGCGCGAGGGATGATTTAACGCAGTTTATTTTAGCTCCATAAATAATTTTGCTAGGCTCGCTGCTAGTGAGTCACCGTGTTATTGTAGCTTACCCTGCAAGTTTTCGTTCTCCTCCTGACTTCTACTGGACGCCATACCTTTCAGGGAGACGGGAATGCCCATAAATTGACGGTAGCTGTCGCCGTACCAAACCAATAACTCCGTCCCCTGCGGGCGAAGGGAGAAGAAATATCGTTCGTAACGACTTTTTGCAGGGAGTAGTGATACGGGAAGAAATGTCGTTGATAGGTACGGAGCTGTTATACGGAAAATATCGTTCATAAGTAAATTTTCTATGGAGACTGGATGGTTATGAAGATTTCCTTCTCAAATTGTGTTTTTGGTTTCAAAACAAACAAATAAAGTCATGGTGATTATGTCCGTGTACAAGATCTTGTTTGACTGTGTTCAGTATTTTACATCGCTATACTCCGTTATTCAAAATGCATGGTTGTGGTGATTTTATTTTTGTTTTGTTTTAAAACAAACAAGTGCACGTTACGAGTATGTCCCTCTTAATAAAGATCTTGCTTGGCTGTGCAGTTTCATTTGATTGTAGTCATTATGATAATTCCAACCCAAATTTCAAGTCTCTTGCCAGCTCTGCATTCAACTCCGAAGTCGCAATTAGGCCTACACGCTAAAAACCGAAGTGTTGAATCCAACACTTCCATGTGTGCTGTTAGTGACTACACTTTGAAAGTGTTGAATCCAGCATTTTAAATGTTAAATCCAACGCCGAAGAGTTTTAAATAAATTAACGTTGGATTCAATATTTTAAAAATGCTGGATTCAACACTTCCAAAGTGTAGTCACTGACCGCACACATGTAAGTGTTGGATTCAACACTTCAGTTTTTAGCGTGTACGTATGGTAGCAATTTGCCAAAAATTCCAATCTTTTCCCCAGAGTTACGTTACTGCAATCAGGTGATAATTTAATGATCTATTTCATATTTCACACTAAGGTTGCACTGCGCTATTAAATTATGTATATAACTCAACACCGGGGTGTTTTTCGTGCAAGACTGTATGCTATTATACGAAGCTAGATTTAAAGTGTCAGTATTAAAACTGTGATAGACATTACGGTTAACTGAGTGTTTCACTGTATATACTTTGCAAGAAAATGTCATAATACAGAGTCGTGATTTTATCGTCAAGGGGATAAATTCCAACAAACGAACCAAACATCTTTCCCAGATGGAGTTGAAAGTCTTCTCCTCAAAGCTACACCTCCTAATGATAATTGAGATAGTGTGGCTTCCTTGCTTCAGTGGCATCGTAATTACCCGTCTCCCACGAATAATCAGCCGCGTGTGTGACGGTCACATCATTAAGCACGGGGCCAAAACTTAATTACACAGTATTCATAAATGCCTCAGCGAGTTTCACTATCCCTATTGGTCGATAGCCTGTCACGTGGGTGTGTTTAAACGGTTGTTTAAACACGGCTGGACGTTGTTTAAACACGGCGCGGTTTTAAACATTTTTCCGGTGTCACACGAAATGTACAGTCCTACAAAATCTGGTCCATTTTATTGGTTGAATACTCGAGCGACCAGTCACTCTCCTAATAACGCAAGCGCAATACTACCGATGCGTCCGTATTTAGAGTCCATCATTTCAAACTACACCGGCACTGCGTTCTGCACCACCTAGCTAGCGCGTCGCGCACGCGTCAATTTCCATATATTAAGGAAATGTTTACCACTACTCGCGCGTGGCACGAACCATTAAATAGCTGAGGGGTGTTTTACAAACCAAGGTAAAACAAAATGAACAAAATCATTGGAAATTTATAATTTTCGGTGGTTTTTGCTTAATTATACAAAAAGGTATTTTATGAATGGGAATAAATATGTGCTGGGCCGGTTTTAAACGTACGTTTAAAACCGCCTTGGGGCCTGGACGCTGATAATGACCCTCGCCTTCGGCTCGGGTCATTATCAAGTGTCCAGGCCCAAAGGCGCTTTTAAACGTACGTTTAAAACCGGCCCAGCACATATCTTTTCCCTTATTATCACTGAAGTCCTTAACTTTGGCACTGACAGAATTTTTGTTTCAACTAGTCCAGGGTAGATTCAGCGCATCTAATACCGGCACCATGCTAGTATGGTATTACAGAGACGTAGTATTCAAGGCATGATACAGCTTTGGTAATGATATAAAACTCATTTGATTAGTTTCGGTCTGAAAGCTTACTCTTTATAAAGATGTTCGCAGTATCAATCCTCCCGAGAAATATATCCTTTAAGGGACTTTTCTTACATCTCAGAAAACTGTAATGAAAATAAAGAAATCTTCGGGCGGTATTTTCCAGTATTTGGAAGAGATGATGTCTATATTTTAATAGCATTGTGTTATGGCCATCCATGGTTTCTTTTGTTATATCACCAAAGCATGTTTTTCACTCACAATTTTGTGAAATAAACCATTAAGACGTTAGATGTTATCAACTGCGCCTAAATCAGCCAATCAAATCTAGCGACGGGATATTTATGAATGGAATCCCTGATGTCATCGCGCCCCGTATAGCCAATCAGCTCTTACCCTTGGGACGTCCTTGCAGGCCTCGTAGTAAATGCATCCCCCGTCCTGCATGGCTATCAGGTTCTGTTCCTGGGCGTGGCGGGCGCAGTTCACGAGGCACAGCCAGTTGCTCAGGCCGTTTCGGCCGTCCACGAAGTGGCTCAATTTCCCGTCGTGGAAAATCTGAAATGGATCGTGATTTTCATTCCACAAAACAATCCCCCAAAATCAACATATCACTGTCCTGGTATCCATTTACACTTGCATCACAATAAAATAATAGGAGACTTTTCAGACACTGGTGGCCGCAGATTATCTTTCCCTGGCATGGGTCAAACAATTTTTTGGAAAGAAAAACCTGTATACCAGAACATTTGTTTAGGGGGGGGGGGGGGGGGGGGCGTGGCCAAATGCCAAGAAGTCAATAGGCACATAAATCATGCCGACTGATAAGCTGACTGCCGGTCAGAATTTTGGGGATTAATTTTTAGTAAGCACAGTGGCGTACACTGCAAAAAACTGTGGTGTTAATCTAACACCATGTGGTGTTTATATTGGGCGAGTAGTCCAATATAAATACCACATGGTGTTAATTTAACACCACAGTTGCATTTTTTTGTTCAAAACGTGACGCCAATTTTGGGGTGAGCGCCGGACTTTCATTTTGAAAAGTGACAAACAAACAAACAAACAAAAACAAACAAATATGGCAAAATATCGCAGGGGTGGCAAATTTCCCCCTTCCCTTCCCCCCCCCCCCCCCCCCCCCCCCGGATACGCCACTAATTTTGCATCATCTTATGTTGCATCCCACTTGAAGCTTACTTCTACAGGGTGTTTTATAAAAAAAAAGTTAACCCAAGTTTAAGGTGATTGTTCACCCACCTCCTACAATTCCAGAGAATTTGTGTTTACCTAGTGTTGATGAGCAGGGTGTTTAGATATAATCCTGAAAAAATGCTAGGTCTAGCTTAATTGGATCTCAAAATATGGCCCATTACAGATGGCATGTAAAAAAACTGGCTTGTCCACGGGAGCTTCTTACCTTTAGTTTCTGTCTTCAACATGCTTCATTTATAATGAATCTCCCGTGGACAAGCCAGTTTTGTACAAGCCATCTATAATGGGCCATATCTTGAGATCCAATTAAGCTAGGCACCCTACTCATCAACACTAGGTAAACACAAATTCTCTGGAATTGTAGGAGGTGGGTGAACATTCACCTTAAACTTGGGTTAACTTTTGTTTAACCAGCCTGTATTATACCAACAGTAAGTATCTGGTTAGTATAATGCTTGTACAAGGAATCATCTATGTTTTATTGAACGTCGTGTTATTTAAAACAGCACATTAAATTTTAATTTCTGACAACTGGGAAAAGGGACAGCCGATTGTAGAATATCTCTTCAGTTCTGTTCCCAGAATAACCTATACGTACAAAATGGCGTCACATCATGTTACCTCGTTTGCTAAGTGGGTACATGCGGAAAAGATTACAACGTCGTATAGTATTTTGTTTCTCCGACGAAATGTACAATGTACGTAGATGATTATGTTTTGGAGTGTTTTGCTTGGTATTAGGGGCCGAAAAAACATAATCTTGGTATTTGCCGCAAAACAGGCACGTATGGACATTCTGTACTGCTCTGTTCATGTTCTGTTGTATGCATATTTTTATTGCATCGTATTTTATTTAATTGTATTTAATTTTTGGATTGAATTTTATTGTACGTATTGTATGTTATTGCATTTTATTGCATTTTATTATATTTTATTGTTTGTTTTTTTACTTCATTGCATTGTATTGAATTTATTGTGATATATTGTATTTCATTGCATTGTATTTCCTTTTCGGAGGTAGGTGGGGGGTTCTAATGTGAAACAAATGACGAGAGGTGCCGGGCGATTAATGAACTATATGATTAAAGGCTGATAGCATCATATTCCTGTGTAATATTAACCTCCTGGGCATCTATAATGTCTTAATCTGGTGATTCATCAATCTTAACCCGCTCGTTAGTAGTAAATGGAGACAGTCTGGCTCCCGGACGGTAGCTCGCTTGAGGTAGTACGACTATTAGGTCTCTCAATTACTACAGTTAATCGAGTCGGTTGGTTACGCTTATTCAGAGTTCCATGCAAAACCGAATCCTTACTGTAATGATCCCCCACATATTGTTAACAAATTTAACTGTGTAATTTAAAGATTTATTGACGTGAGAACATAATTCGTGCGCTTTATTCACAATTAAAGCTGATTAAAACACGGAACTACCGACATAGGAATTGCTTATGAAATTATCCTTTTTTATCATGTCGGTTTAACACTTGAAACTGGAAAAAAAGTGTAAAACTGAAATAAGTCAAACTAATTTATGGAAGTAATTTCCAGGCTTTTTGACGGGCCGTAAAAGAAATGTTACGATGTTGTCGTAGATAAACTCCTAAAACAGGGTACTAGCTCAAAAATCAATACATTTCCAGTAAACATGAGTTTTCGGGTGGCTTTTGTCCCCAAAGAAAGCTTAATTAATTTGCATTTTACATTCCTAAGCTTTAAAAGATATAGAGTACCAAAGTGTGACGTCAGTTGGCTTGACAACTGGTTCCAAACAAATGTAGATTCCGACCTTTCCTTTGTTAACAGCCAGTCATGCAAACACTTGACACCAAATAACAAAAGTATTCTGGTTCCAAACATTGCATAGACGTCATCACTTCGGTACTACATGTATTGGGATATTCAAATACTGAAATTGTTCATTGGAAACCATGACTTTATTATGGTGGGATATACTGAATATAAAGCTAAAGCAGGCCATCATTCAGTTTAGTGTTATTTAAGTAGGTTATCGTAGGATTTGTACACTCTACCATAGTAAAGTTTGTTGGGGCTCTGGCTGCATTTAAGTACAGGGTTGGGGGCTACATTTAGGGCTTCAAGCTACCGGGTACCCTACAGTACATTACATTTATAGGGGACAGCTACCCCCAATATCCCTCCTCCAAACAAATTAAGATGATTTTATAAAACGAACGCAAAAAGTCTCTTTATAGGGAGGGGGTAGTTGCGAGTATTTTCCACCATTGGGGGGGGGGGGGGGGGTATTTATCTATGGTATACCGGCAATTAATTTTCCTGCTTGTATCCATAATCCCAGTGCCGTCAGTTATACCATACAAATCTCTAGCATTTTGTCTGCGCTCACAGCCAAAGCAATCAAGGACTTCTCCGTGACGCACCGATGCGCGAGCGCGATCCGATTTGCCGCCGGCTAGCTGGCCAGCTTGCCTGTAGAGAATGATATAGATCCGCGCGTCCTTGACTGATCACCGGATTATTTTTACCCGCTGCATGTTTCATGAGCGACTGCTTTTCCCCCTGAAGGCCCCCTGTGGGACTGGGGAGCTGTCGATGAATCTGGCACCCTTACGCTTGGCTGCGCCGTCTAGCTGCCTCATGGATTAGACTCGGCGCTTTCTTTGTGATGGTGCATGATTCTGATACATGTGGCGTTCGTTCAAATTTTCGTAGCGAAAGATGACGTGCCATCAAGCGCAAACAATGTGCGCATCCCCCACCCCCCCCCCCCCCCCCCCCCACGCAACCCAACAAACACTCTGGTATGTTAGCGCCCTCTTGCGTTCAGTGGCACTTGCACGCCACACCACCGTACAAACTTATTGATCCATTACCACACCAATTCGCTCACGGTGTTGCCTTGGAAGCGGACAAATCGTTCATATTAAAAAGAAAATTGCTGTGGTTGGAAAGATCATTAAAAAGTAAAGTACAATAATTTACATGACCATCCCTTGAAAATGCGTCATTTGTCTGAAAACTATTGACAACAAACTTCGCAAACTATGGAGTTTCCAACGAAAGTATTTTTTCGTCACTAATTTTCAGACATCATTCTATTTGACCTTTTATCGATCTTCCCACACCATAGCAATTTTAGGACGAAACTTCATTTTCATCGACTGCATTCTTTTCTAAATAAGTGAAATATTTGGTCAGCTATTATTGTTCATCTATTTCCATCTGAACAGTGCCACAGCGAGGAGTTGTCGGGGGGGGCGGGGTCACTGCTTTGTTGTCAAGAAATTTCCAAAAAGGTTACCAACGTGGCTATGACTCCCTTTGATCTTGGTGGCGCCATTTCATTCAGTTTATTTTCGACATGTATTATACTTTCCTGCACACTGCTCGAAAAATAAATAAATAACAAAACTTAACTGGGTGCTCAACTTGACGCCACGCTTCCGCACCTCCTGGGTGCGCGACTGCTTCAGAAAGAACCCCCCCCCCCCCCCCCCCCCCGCCAAAACTAATAGCAATCTTTTCTCGATCCAAGACAAGAATAGACCCCTGGAATGGGTGGGGTTATAGGAGGGGGTGTTGGGCGGCGGGCACCATGCATCTTTAGTTTTATACCTCCCACATGAAGTTGGTATCGTCGCTCTTCTTGATCTCGCTAGGGTGTATGATGCGGCCGGTGAAGGGGCCAAAGCGCGCCCCCTTGGGGATGATGGCGGTGTGGCTAAACACGCTGTAGTGTGGGAATCCTCCCACCCTGGTTTGAGTGATGGAAATACCTGAAGGGCAAAACAAATCAGAATATTCAGTTTACAAGGGCCCTCATACTGCGTCCGCCGTATCTCAAAAAGCCTAATGGGCCACCCCTAACAAATAGTTTTACACTCCAAACAGAAAAGCCCACATTCTACTTTTCACAACACACTCACTTTTTCTCCGTCTATTTTTAAACCCCGCTTATCTTAGGGAATGCATGTAGCATATAGCAATAAACGTCGATGTTTATATCAATTTTCTAAGGGGTTCTAGGGATCGGGAAGATGCCAGGTTGTGACCAACCAGATTTGAAACAAGCCGCTGAATCTTATCAAAGAGGGGCAGGTAGCAAGCCGGAGCCGCACCAGCCCAGATGTGGCTGCAGTATGCTATGACTATAGGACGTATGGTTGTCTCATATAGGTGGAGAGTGGCAGATGGAGGAAGGCACCGTTGCGCACGATACAAGCAGCCAAGGCGCTGTGAGAGGCTCTTTTGACAGTTGGAAATACGTGTCCGAGCTAAGATTTGACGAGATCTCCAGTACATTACACATGTAGGCCTACTCTCAAAAACTCCTCTTATAGACGATTATATTTCATGGTCAGAGCAGGAAAATTTCGAGCTATTTTTAAAAGATTACTTTTTTGTTTACCTTCCGGGGGATTTAATGTCCCGACGTCTAGCTGCAGCGGGTGGCTCGGCCGTTTCTCGCGGTCGACGGCAGGGGGCGCCATTTCAACGACCGCGCTTCCATTCTTACTTGTCACGTCGTCGTCACAAGAGGGCGGTAAAGAGAAAACCGGCGTTTTGCGTCCTTGAACAGAAAAAATGACAGAATATTCATCTTTTGTATGTATGAACTGGTTATTCTTGCTATACAGGGTTTCAACAAACGGTAAACCCACAAACAAAGGGAAAATATGACCAAGCTATGTACTTTATGACTATTGTTATGGTTTTATCATAATAAGTTTTCCAGTGATATCTTGGATCATGCTCTATGCTTGGACGCATCACCGACTTATTCCATTGTCGTGAAAATGGCACGTAAAACTTTCTTTGGACAGCTTGTGAAATTAAATACCAATTATATCCTTAGTATGGGCATCATCAGTTGAACGATATCCAGTTTTGTTGCTGTTTATCTAATTTAAATCATGTTTACCTAATGTTTCCATCAATACAATCGTGCTTTCTTCATGTTTTTACAAGTACAATGTCCCTTGATCCGACTCGATCGTCTTTTGTCTGGGATGTGCTCATAATGTTTTACACCAAACTTTCCCAAGTAAGTTTTCGCGTATCATTTTCAAGGGAATTGAAGTCAGTGATGCATGACCAGAGAAAAGCACCCAAGATATCAATGGAAAGCTTATTACCCCTAGTTTATGATGGTCATTGTGTATCAGTCTGAAGTAGGCACTGGTCAGTTTTGGGATTTTTACATATTCATTTGTAGCGTACTTCAAGCTCCATATTATAGTGAAAACCCCATGTGAATACGACTTTGGGTTAAAAAGTTACAAATATTTTTCTGAACATCGGCAATTTAAGAAAAAGAAACTAAGAAAATCAAGTTTAAAAAAACTTTTATTGAGTCATTTTTAGCACCTTTATAATACATGTCATATTTTCATGTGAAAGAAGAATGTTTTTCCCTTCTGTTTTTGCAAAAAGTCAATTTTAATATATAGGCCTATATGGGGGGGGGGCACCCTGAAGAAAAACGGGGTTTGTCAATAGGGTCTACATGCGACCGTACCTGTCCTGTCTAACTTATAGCTTCCTTGCCCAACATTATATTAAATTTTGTTAAGAAATCCTCAACCCACACTGTACTACCACATGCCCAGGCATCAAACCCCGACTTTACATCAGTCATCACCAAACAAATCACAGGGTGAAAAACTGTGTAATTTCATTTATGTTGAGTGAACAATGCCACTGGCAAATCCGGAACACAATTTTTCTGGAGGGATATTTCTATTTATTTATTTTATTCCGTCTGCAAAATAATTTGATAAGTGGTGTGATATTAATGCTGCATTCTGAGTGCCTGACTGGCGTTCTAAATTATAGGTTTTCCGGCCAATTTGCGAATTTTTCTGATCGTTTTCGTTGTTGGTCATTCAAATTCGCGTGGTTTTGACGTACACATCTGATCAAATTGAGGTTTCTTTTTAACGGTTTGGGCATTCAATTTCAATTTTTAAGCACCCAAGATTTTGTTCCTAATGTTTGTTTTCGTTTAGGGGCATTCTATTTCGTGTTGGTGCATTCAAGACTTCACTTGTTGCATTCTTACATTGGGTTTTGTGACATCCTTTCACGGTTGAAACATTCAAATTAGCGAACGTCGGGGTGCATATGACGTATGACCATGCTATTATTTTCGTATTTATTTATTGCCAATCATTTTCATCAATGGTCATTCAGATGATTAAGATTTTTTAATTGATATATATTCCTATTGTCTTCTGAGGTTTTGTAAAAATGTATACATGTAATGGAAGATTTTGTAAAATATATAATGTACCGGTAACATTTGAACTGATGTGAGGGATGGATGACGTAACGAACTAATGATCACTTTTAATCTTTGTTTGTTTTAAAGTTTGAAAAAAATTAGGGGCATCTGGTTGTTGACATGTTTATGAATCTTTTAACTTTTAAACTTTGTTTACTGTTCTTTTTCGTTCTGATTAACCCATTGATCTCTTCATGTGCAAGACATCGGGGCATGTATGTTTGGATATGGTTGTACCATGGGGAACACTTCTCTTGAGTAATTTGTTTTCTTGGGCCGATTCCCCCCTCTAGTATAGGCTCGCCATCTTATCTGTCTGAAGACTTAGGTAGGAAAGAGAGGTGTGCATCTACGGATTGAAGACGTCAGATATGATTTTCGTTGAGATAACTCAGACTTTTATATAGGAATACGGACATGCAGGACTGTGGACATGCAGGAAAAGATGCTTGAAAAAAGGTGAAATATGTTTGCCCATTAATGAAAATGAATGCCCGATCAACCCCTTACTGCTGGTCCAGACGAAATTGAATGAACAATACAATTAGTGAAGCTAAAAGACGATATAATGCTCGGATAGTGAAATTGAATGATTATTTTTGATTGTCGAATGACGATCCGCGTGATCATTCAATTTCAATCAGACGTTAAAATGAACGATAACATGGTGAAACTGGCCGGGAAAACCAACTGGGGGGGGGGGGGGGGGGGGGGTGGCCCACGTAAATCATATCTGACGTCTTCAATCTTCTCTCTTCAGACCGATAAGATGGCGAAAATACGGGAGGGGAGGTGTGATCGTCTGATGGAATCGGCCCAAAGAAAACAAATTACCCAAAGAGAAGTGTCCCCGATGGTACAACCATTGCCAAACATACATGCCCCGATGTCTTGCACATGAAAAGATCGATGGGTGAATCAGAACGAAAACGAACAGTAAACAAAGTTAAAAAGTTAAAGGATTCATAAACATGTCAACATACAGATGCCGCTAATGTTTTTGATCAAACTTTAAAACAAACAAAGATCAACGGTGAAAAGAAAAATTACTCAGCCCTTTTCATTTCATCAGTTCGTTACATCATTAATCCCTTAGGCCTATATCGGTTCAGATGTTACATTATAAATGTTACAAATTTTTCCATTTTTCCATAAAAACCTCGGAAGACAATAGGAAAAAATATCAATTAAAAAATCTTATTAATTTGAATGACCACATGATAAAAATTATTGCCCATAAACGAATAAGAAAAGAAAAGCATGGTCATACGTCATAATTATGTACACCGACGTTTGCTAATTTGAATGCCTCAATCGTCGAAGGATGTCACAAACCTCAATGTAAGAATGCAACAAATGAAGTCGAAATAGAATGCCCCTAAACAACGAACATTAGGAACAAAATGTAGGGTGCTTAAAAATTGAAATTGAATGCCCAAACAGTGAAGAAGAAACTGTAATTTGATCAGATGTGGTAAACCACGCGAACTTGAATGACCAATAACGCAAATGTTTAGAACAAAATCGCAAATTGGCCGGGAAAACCTATATAAAAAACTCCTATATGGTGCTCTAAAGGGTTGCAATAGATGTACAGTCATGTATACCCCATCTCTGTTTGTACGGGCCCAGGGTTGAAAAAACAAACGAATCGGAACGCGGGAGTGGAATCGGCAAGTCAAAAGAGCTTTTCTTATCTTTTTTTCCTTTCTTTCTTTTTTTATTGAAAATGTAATTTCGATTTTTATTAATTTTCCTGGGCCCACCCACCCACATTTTCACACACACACAAAATATCGAAATTTAAAAACATTGACAACTTTGACCCCTTTAAGCATGATTCACGTGACTTGAACCATGCACACAAGCCTCCTAATTAAGACACCTATCACCAGTCCCAGTCCCGTTTACGCCGATATGAAAGGCCCGCGCACTACCGACACTCTCTCAAGAAGGAGGTATGGTAAGTGCCTGAATTGTCAGGATAACATCCCTAAAGGGCCCATTCCAATAGTGTACTGTTTCCTTTCACGGGGGATCTTTTCTCCCTACCAAAACGGAAAAAGAAAGACGATAGATGGTGTTTTCTTCTTATTAATGCCCCACCTTCCTTCACCTGGATGGCACCGCCCCGAGGGTTTGTTTGTCACTAACTGCACACCCCTTCCTTCCTTTGTAAACCCCCACTAACAACCTCTGACATCGCTCAAGTGGGTCGTTTGACCCCATTGTGTCGATTCACTATGACGCCTGTCCGATCAATTTACCTCTTCATCGGGAAATACAGGACAACGGGCAAAATGAGCAGCCGCGCGCGAAGAGCCGGCGGGGGGAAACGCTGCGCGGAGCCCGCGAGGAACCGGGCTGACCTGCCTGATGAAGGTGGATCGGTTGGTCAATCGAAACGAAAGGATGGGTTGTTATTCTTGGATTAAGCCGGCAATTTCTCATCATGTACGTTAGTAACGCGCCATTTGCCCCAACCCAATCAACGCTTATGGCAGGGGGGGGGGGGGGGGGGGGGGTTGAAAGCCGGTCTCAACACCATGCTAATAAACCCCTTTTTATCATCTCGCCTCCGGTTGTTGAAGGGAAATTTGAATGATTTACCTGTCAATTTTGTACAAGGCTACTGGAAAAATTAGGCTCGGTCTTTGGGAGCTCTTTCAATAATCGGGCTGTCTAAAAATTAAAGACGGCTGACTAGATGTGATCTTGCAGTTGTCATGCATTGCCGATTAACGAAGGTCGAAAGAATTCTGCCCTTACAAAAAGAAGTGAACAGAATTCTTGCAAAACACACACGATGAGTTTATAAAGGCCATCCGAATTTATTTCGTGAATAACCTTGAGATCTGTTTCCTGAAAAAAATTTGCTGTATATAATTATGCAGTCTCGTTTCGGACCATTATATTTGGGCCCTGAAGTTTCCTGAGTATAGGCATGGAGGAAAGAATATAGGCTACACAAAACTCGGTGCATTTTCAACACGCTCATCTTGCAATAACTGATATTTTTTAGCCACTTTCTAATTATGCATTTTGTGACCCGCCAGCACGAAATGAGCGTGACGGTCGCACTTCGGCTTTCTGACTTTCAAGCAGAAACAACAATTTTTCTCTGAAAAGTCGATTTTGGAATTTTTACATTCTGCTTATTCCAAAGTTTTAAAAACTAAATTCAATCTCGAAATACTTTTTGGGGGAGTGATTTCTTAAGTACGAAGTGATTTCTTTTTGAACCACGTTTGGGATACTCTGCACACTTCACAAACTTTGAGCTTCATCTTCTCAAAACAAGGAGGGTCCGAGTACTCCAACAACTCAATCAGTTACAGCAGGGCCCATACAGCAACACACAATACATCAGATAAAAGATTGTGTTTTCAGGAAATACGACAATCTCAATTTTCAACGTTTGCTACTTTCTGCCCATTTCGTGATACCAGGTCGCATTCAGGGCCTAGCTGATTGTACTGAGCCAAGCCGCATTATGAGCTTTATCTTTAAAAGAGCAACAATGAAATTTTAAAATGAAAACCTGACAACATTCTGCCAATTTTTGTTTAAATGAAATTGAAAGTGCCTCCGCTGCGCATAGTGGGCCTATACTACTACCCTCGTCCCCTTCAAATTATTTTTCGGCGCCAACAAATTTGAGGTAATTTTCGAGACATTTTTGCGGCTTCCCCCTTTACGGACCCAAAACCGACATACGCCAGTGGCAACGAGTACGCTAAAGCATCTATAAAACATTAACTTCAACCTTGTATATTCGCTGACTGGTGCAAAAAATAAAATCCAGCCAGTCAAATTAGGCAAGGCAGAAGGCCTCCACTGGCACATTCGCTCCGTTTCCAGAAATTACACCTCATTAAAAACGGCGGGGGGGGGGGGGGAAATCTTCACTTCAGGTTAAGCAGGTATGTTGAAAGACGGGATTACTTAGAAAAGATAAGCACGGCCATTTAATTAATACCCCGGGTTTGGCATAAGCACAGACAGAAGCGAAAACTCGGACAAGTGCGGTCTCATTCTTGTATTCTTCATGCTAAGAATGGCTAATAGATCGTTAAGTACAAACTTAGGGTACAATACCACCAGCAATACCGACCTGAACAACTCCGGCATAGACTACAGCCTATCCTAGCAGGAGAAAAACAACAAAATCCTTGGGAGACCCCATCTTCACCCTTAACACCCACCCAAACGAACAAATGGCTAATCTATCCATAGAGCAAGGCCTTGCTCTATGATCTATCCAATTCATTAGGGGTTCCTTAATTCCACAAATAGCGTGTCGGTCGTGGTCCGTGGGTGGTGCATGCTCGGGACGGCAAACCACCGGGGATTACCTGTTGTCGCGGTCGGTGCAACTTTAACAAACCTTGAATAGTTTTCCCAACCCTGTTTCTAACAACCCCACTTTACTGCTAAACGCTGGGATTTTTCTATTGTGCTTTTAGAGTTGCCTTTTTCGACGGAGGAAATTGACCGATAACACGTTCTTTTCATGCGTAAGTTGCAAAGCTAACATCATTTTTCTTTCGAGCGTGGCGGCTAGTCTGTATCTCATTTTGTGTATAAATTAGCAACATTTCAGTACATGTACATCCTGCACATAATGCCCCGCCACTTTCAGGACCCATTTTCATGGCACTGTTTAAGTTAACGTTAAACCAAAAACCAGGCCAGGGGAACTATGGCGGGGGAAAATACTGACCTTAGTGGAATTTCTTAGCAAAGTCGTACTTTAATCATTATACTTGCGCGTGCACGAAGACTTCTATTGTTGCGTCACGAGTTTATAACGGGTAAAATTTTACTTTAATTTGAAGTTATTGAAATCTTTGTATTGCACTTAGGGCCTAATCGCCTTACAATCGCATTCGCTTGTGCATAGGGTGTGGTCCATAATTCAACGCTGGCCATAATCTTTGTTCCTTTTATATCTCTAGAATGGACTAATTCTATTTCGTAGAGTTATCGCTTTTATCAAATTATTTGACATTTGCAACATTTATCGTCTCATCAGTGAAGCGGACGTGTATAGAGGCGTTCCGTCTGTTCATTTTTTTTTGCCTTTATTGCCTTTCTGTTGTTTCTCATTCACTGCACAGGTCCGACGTCTAGACAACAGTTTATCTGCGAGCACAGCGCCATTATATATTTTGTTTTAATCCGTTTTCTTTTTATTCCAAGAGCTATAGCCCGTTTGGGCTCGCCATACAAGGCTGCGGTGCGAGTTGCTCTTCCGTGACGGGGGTTTCACGAGCGACCACCCCCAACCATACGGGCCCTCTGTTGAACGACGCGCGAGCCCCGTGTCCGAGCACGGCGTTAATCCAGGCCAGGCGCGGAAAATGTACCAGGGAGACAAGGGTGCAGCTGGCGCACGCAGAGGAACGGGTGTTTGAGGTTTGTTCCATGGTCACGATCTGACAAGCAGAAAATAACCCGCGTGCGCTGTCTGAAGGCAACCGGAACTGCCCTCTTTTCATCGTGGCAACATTATTTCTGGGATTGGGTGCAGAGACAACATCTTCGATCTTGTGAAATGACATCTGTAGGCATACGGTAATCCATCGAATGTTTGAAGGCTCGTAAAAGCATGCAATAACCGTTTTTAGCACCCAATAAAAGAAATGAGCTGCAGATTTTATTTCGTTTCAGGCGGCGGATCTTTGCCTATACAGTGGCAAATCTTGGGGCCAATTTCATAGAGCTGCCAAAGCACACACAAAAATTGATTAGCATGAAAAGTCTTCCTTGGTAAAAAAACAACAGTTTCAGACCATTTTCACCACGTGGCATTTCGGACTAGCGAGATTCAGTTTTTACTTCGCAAAGTGGCTACATTTCAGTTAAACATGAATTTCAAAATGAATTAAACTCCTGCAAACTGCTTGAATTGACCTGAAATCTCTAAATCAACAAAATTAAGCTTAAGCCCGTTTTTCTCAAAGGCAAAGAAAGAACTTGAGAAAGAACCGTGCCCGAGTTCGAAACGTTAGGCCAGCTAATTGTGTTGATTTGTACATTTCAGTTACAAAAATAAATTTTAGCCGAAAGCACTTTACAATTTGGTCCAAAAATAGCACATGTATTATAAGCATGGAGGAAGGAAAAGAGATGTAAGTCAATATGTAACTTTGCAACGGAAAGGGACTGATGCAAAATGAGTTATATACGTGTTAAAAATAATCGTTTAGATTTATTCTCTCTAACCGAGTTTCCTACTTCCTAGAGAGCAATATGAAAAGAGAAATGGAAGATACAGTTACCTGCTTCTTGAATCCTCAGGCCGGACAGAGCGCACCTGATCCCGCGGAGTGGCTCCTCCTTTGAGGCTTGGACATAGCCATACAACACGCTGTTCAAGTCAGCCCGGGTGAAATTGTACACCAGCGGCAGCGGCCGGCGTATATCAGCCGGCAGCGGTAGGGCTCCGTGGAGCCCCCCAACCGCCGTCGACCCCGGCGTCATGTAAGCCAGCGACCGGTCTTTCCCCGGGCCCGTGGGGCCGTTCATTAGCTGTACAGTGGTGGCTTCTACCGCAGCAGCAGCGGGCCTCGGGTCGGTGTGAGGGTGATGCTGGTGGTGCAACTGGTGGCAGGGTTGGGAAAACTGATGCAAGGGGATAGGGACGCGGAGACACTGGGGAGCCATGCCCGGGGGAAGGTAGGGGAAGGGTAGCGGGGAGGGGCTGGGAAAGGGGAAGATTGGCCTGGGGGCACCGGGGAAAGTTGCCAGCGCGACCCCGGTGCCCGCACCGGGAAAGTTGTACGGTCTGACGGCGGCCGTAGAAGCACCAGAAGGCTGCCATAGCGGGTACCTGCGCAGTAAAACAACACAAATCAGTCGTGAAAATCGGTATAATTAGTTTATCTAAGAAAAGTATAGTAGCAGTGACAGAGCTTCAAAAGGTACCGGTAGACAGAAAACGCAAATGACGAAAAATAGCGACCAGGGGAAACTGATTTTGGGGTGTGTCATCTTGAAAAATTAAATTTACAAATTGAATGGCTAATTTGTTAGCATTCGATAAGTTTTGAGCTTTTTAATGAGACAGTCCGACGATAAGTAACAGAAATTAATATAATTTTGAATTAAGCGGAACGGTCGTTAATCCTACATTATTAATGTACCCGGTATATCAATCTTCGCGCGAAGAACAAAAAAACTCTAACGAGCTTAAAGTCTGCTTTTGGTGCACACTGTATGCAGAATTGGTTCGTAACAAGGTAATTTTGGTTGGCTTGACAGTTTTGTGACATCACCACAATGTCATTATTAACTGTAGGTTTGTTACAACTGTTTACTCTACTCTGTAAAATTGCTTTTCGACAGGTTTGCTTCTTGATTTTTTAGAACTACAATTTCAAAGTGATGTAATCATGACATCATCAACTGTCACATTGAAAACATCAGTTTCTGTGATACAAAATGTAATTTCAGGATTTCATGTCTTGATATTTTTTTTCAAAAATCGAAGCGTGTTGTCCTCGTGATAAATACGAGGATTTATGTCTTGTACCGCGTGCGCGTCCCTTTACAATTTTAATGTATTTCCTGACATTACAAAGTCATTTTTACCCGCTGAGTCAAACCTCAATTAACTAATACGACTAGTATTAACGGCCCTACCAATAGTGCGCATAAACCTTTGTAGTCGCAGAGTAGAATTTCAATATCATTTGGGTATGGATAGGGCTTAATGTCCCCCAATCCTCAAGTACAATACCACAAACCTCATCAAGATAATTTGATTACCAATTTTGAAATCGAGCATCTTTCAAATCGCTTGGCTTTAGTCTCAGATTTTCCCGTGGCCTCGTTTACTTATGCATTAAAATGCAACATCAGGCGGACGCACTTGTGTGTAAAACTTTCCTTTTTTTCAAGCAATATCGTCTGAGTACGAGTCCATGCATGGCTAGCTAAGGATGGCTTGTATCCGGCACGGGAGATCTTGCACGATTAACGGGGGAATCGGCAGCGATGCGCGGTATAACATTCGCTCGTACTATCATTAACGCTAATCTATGCTACCTCACCGCATTGCAGGGACACAGGCTTACAGCAACAAAATACCAGCTATCCTACACTCGTTTGATGCATATTCACCATCTGTCTAACTTGAAATTAGCCGCAATTATTAAAACAAAGGCTTTGCGGTTCTATTTCAGAAAGTTACATCATGATGGAACGAACTGAGGAACTCATCATCTTGGTGAAATCCCCATTTCATTAGGGTAATTCCTGATATATGTGCATGCATGATTGACTTTGGGCGTAACAGGTGCGAGCTGCTCTAACGGATAAAAAATACCGTAATATTATCTAGCCATGTTATTAGAGTTGCTTTTGCATCGTGATCACAGAGAGTGTCGGAACATGTCTGTGACTGTCGCAGACTCTCAAAATCAGACCCGGTCCAGCCGTTCCGATTGCCCACAACGCCGTTTTCGTAAGCTGGGTTTTATCTGGGTCGTCTGCATATAGACTTTTTTACCCACGTGACCAGATAGCGTAAACCAGTAAGCGTGACCCACCTTTGTGTGATTATCGTACATTATCAACATAAGTCGATTGGGCAGTATTTCACAAGCTAGGTACATTTTTACTGCGATCTTGGAAGACGTGTTAATTTCAAGAGCACGAAGTCTGTTATATAGGCACATTCTATATACTTAGAGCGGTTAGTAACTTTGTTTTACTGCGCACCCGACGACTGTTTACTTCCAATCGTCTGAACGGTGGCAGCTGAATTCTAAGAACCAGCAACACGTTTACATTTAACTGTCGTTTTTCATAAATACTTTTCTATTGTTAGGTTACTCGTAGTTTTGCATGCATGTCTTATTTGGGGCCAAATTTGAGGCTACATTGCCTGATATCGATTTTTAGCCAAGACTTTTACGGAAAATTTGCCACATTTTGATCTTATATCTTTAAAAAGGCAAAAAATGAAAATCAACAGTTAAATATGAACGTGTTCAGCGACAATCCAACGTTTTTGAAAGAATCGGTTTCTAACATTCGGTGAAGTTTATTACCATTTTATGGCAACAATAACTGTTGCTCATCATCTACGCTTTGCACGTTCGCTTAAAAACCGCCAAGGATTACGCTAATGGAACCATTAATAACGTATGTTTTTTTCCTGTTAATTTGCAGCATCACAGCCGATATGTCATGCCAATTCAGTGTAGACAGGCCGTACACAGAAAAGCCACTTACACAAAAATATCATTACCAGTCCTATCAATTATCGATGTTCAAACAAAAAGGGAGAGATATACCCACTGCCACACACACAAACAAACTCCACCGAGCCTGCCTCGGAGTCTTACCGTCACATCAAATATGTATAATTAATCTATTTGGGTGATTGTTATGTTCTCCTGGTCCGCCAGTAATTGTTACTTGATGTTTGGCGCCGCCACCCCCCCCCCCCCCCCCTTACCCGCAGGTGATTAGAGAAAAACTGTTGCAGCTAAACCTTCACTCTCTACAAAATGCTCTACACTGGTCTCTCCTCAGTGCAGAACGCCCGCCTCACGTAGTGACGTCAAGGGCATGCATTTTTTAAAGGGCTGCATTCAATTTGGCAGCACTTTTGACTTCATTAGTGCGCTAATTGTGTGCAATAATTAAGTGTTTGAAAAGTACCGCAATGAGCTGTAATGTATCCCTCTTGCCAAGCGGTAATGAATCCGGAGTGAAATAACACTGTGCCTTATTAAGAAATCAAATAAGAACAGCCTTCATTTGTTTCAACAATTGAATTGTAAAATGGCGCCTATATACAGTTGTACGTACACACAAACGCGCTCAGTTTGGGCGTGTACAATGGGCAGTTTGGTAATGTGCATAATACGAAAACAAACCACAGAATTTAAAGATACTTGCCCGTGCTTTGACTGACCAACTTTATGGATTTCCCCTACTGACAAATTACTAAAAAAAAAATTGAACAAAAAAGCACTTACTAAAACAGTAAAAAAACACCCTATTTGGTTTTCCTAAAAATAATATTGTTTTATTAAGTGCTACGCGCGAAGATTGAAGTACATTAATACCCAGGAGGTCCTACTGCACATTCAAAATTAAAAACTCGTAAACATGTTACTTGTCGACGGCCGATTTGGGGGGGAAATTTCTCACTGGAGAGCTCATAACTTACCTGCTGCTCACACATTACCAGTCAAATATGCAGTTATTGTTTCGGGTGATACATCTCCAAAACACGAAAAAAACAGCTTGAAAACGTTCTCCCTTTCTACATTTTGAGAGGGGTGTATTTGGATAAATTTGAGATAACCGGACAGAAACACGAACCTTTAAGACAACCAGAAAGGAAATACTAATTGAATCAATATTTGAGACTAACTTACCCTCACACCCCACTAATTTTATTAATTGTTGTATTTATTATTTTTTTTTACATTTTATTTTTAAATTTATGTTGCTTTTTGTTGGTTCTTTTTTTTTTTTTGGGGGGGGGGGGGGGGTATATTGTTGCGGTTCTAATTCAGGCAGCCTCAAAAAGAACTCTTTTCGCAAATGATTATTTCTTTTCTAT
The DNA here is from genome assembly GCA_037893225.1 of Hippasteria phrygiana. Taxonomy (NCBI): domain Eukaryota; kingdom Metazoa; phylum Echinodermata; class Asteroidea; order Valvatida; family Goniasteridae; genus Hippasteria; species Hippasteria phrygiana. The sequence continues at coordinate 23,011 of JAZGUH010000362.1, read as the reverse complement.
TCCTGTTTATAAATGTCCGACTCCCCCCCCCCCCTTCCCCAACCAAAAACCAAAAACACAATTAAAAATCTCAAACATATCCTGAAATTAAACAAAAAACACTTGCCACCGTCAACAAATTTATTCGAGCCTCATAAAAAACCTTTCCAGTCAAAGCACATCCCATGGTCTAACAAAAACTCGTTCGTGCATGGTATCTTCATTTAGATGTTACATGCAACACGGGGGATTGTCACGAATTTGCATGAGAACATCGACGCTATATAAGCGCTCAATCCTTATATTTTAATTGGTAATTAATCCACCCAACAGCACACGGTTAACGCCACATAGGTCTGGTGTATTCCCAAAATGTTGAAACTGTAAACAGCTGTGCATAAATAACTGCAATGGGTCCCGTGCTCTATTTTTAACACGGATACGCCTCCACCAGGCACGAGTATTATACTGAATTGGTGTCGGTCGTGGATAACATGCCCAGCGTATTTTGTTGCCTGATCGACACGTGTGCCTTGATGTTGTGGGGTTTAATTAACAACGTGTTTAACAAAGTACACTGAACTTAGTGATGGAGTTGGGGGAATGAAAACTCATCAAGCATGCAGTAGAAAATAAACTGACTCTAGACTCAAACCAACTTTTTCCAGGGGGATCACCCAAAACAGTTTTATCACAAATAATCCGCGAGTAGGCTTTGTTTCAGACTGTTACGCATAGGCCTATTTATTTATGTTTTAATTGCAATACCCCAGATCCACATATGCATTTGTTAACCATGAGGAGATTATCTGTTTCTCAGCAGATAATACAACACCTGAATAAATCCCAGCCATCCGATTGGTGGATCGTCGCTCACGTGCATTGAATTATTCGTCCCATCGCACGACGCGAACCCGTACCGCCAAAAACGTTCTATCACATGGTTCTATCAAACGGTATACGCGTTTGATAGAACTTCCCCGCCGCCACAACACGGCTGTCATTGGACTTCGGACTTCAAATGTATATTATATACATACGGGGACCGGGAACCAGTCTAGGCTGTCATTCACACAAAATGGCGGACGGTGTTTCCGAACCGCGGTTTGTTTTCCTAACAGACGACGAAATATTGGAACTCCTAGGCGATGCTGACGCTGCTAACACAAAGAGACAAATTAAATATGCAGTCAAACGATTAAAGGAATTTGCAAGACACGCAGGAACAACAATTGAAGCTTTAACTGATTCGGAACTGGACCACTTTTTGTCGCGGTTTTATGCGGGACTGAGAAGGTAAACGGCACGTTGTACACCAAGAAATCCATGCATGCAATCTGTCGGATTTATTCAGGCGTTGTATAAAACAAATAATGAATGTTTCACATTCGTGCAATGGTAAGAATAATTTCATTCGGTGACAGATGGAATGCCCCATTCCACTCGGCTTCGCCTCGTGGAATGGAACATTCAATCTGTCACCTCATGAAATTATTCTTACCATCGCACTCATAAACATTCATTATTTGTATATTATAACATAACAAATTTGTCTGCTAGGCAAAGATTAGATGAGAATCGGTCACAAGCAATATATATATATATATATATATATATATATACATACTAATTCGCGATTAGGTCGACCGTTTTTGAAGATTTTTCAGACCTTAGGTTGACCGGTGGCATTGGGCGACCGTTTGACGGTCGGCTTAACGCAGAACCTCTTTAAATATTGGGAATTTTATTGTCTAAAATGAGTTGTATCGATAGAGGATGGTCCAAAATGAAAATGTACCAAATTTTGTGGGGTTTGAACAGGGAATATTTGGGTTAGGTTACATTAACGTTTACAAGATTTTGTGCACAAGTCTATGGGACGGTCGTCCTATTAGCTATACTGCAGTAACTTCAATTTAAATTTCTGGTTTATGCAGATAAAAACACAAAATAGACAGTCAGGGACTTACACAACTAAAAGTAGAATATACAACAAAAAAATTACAACATTTAAATTTCATTACTAAAAAGGAAAGTTTTTCCTGCAATAGGCCTACGTATTAATGTGTGTGTGATTAGGCAGCTCCACGAGCATTTTGAAGGAAACAGCCATTTGCGAGTTAAATTTGAATAACATCTGGTACACTGACGTGCTCAAAATGCTTTGCACATTTAACTTTGAATTCTCCAGACCAAAGAGACTACTAAATCACGTGATTCGGGGCAAGCCTTATGCTAGCAACCCCCAGCTCCGGAATGGTCTGGTGTCTTTGTGCCATTCTCACCCATTGTGAACAATGTATTGGTGCTGGGCGTCTCTTACGTACCACCGGTAACTATGCAAGAGCTTGCCCGAATCATGTGATATAGCAACAGTGTCTTTGGTCTGTAAAATTCAAAGTTAAAATGTGCCAAGCATTTGGAGCAAGTCAGTGTACCAGATGTTATTCAAATTTAACTCGCAGATGGCTTATAGAGTACCGAAGTGATGACGTCAATCAATGCAATGTTTGGAACCAGAATACATTCTAAACTGCATGTGTTTGGAACCATTGCCGCGGCAACTGACGTCGACTTCGGTACTCTATTGCATCGAGCCGTCTTGCTCAAGGACACATCCTCCCTTCCCCCCCTGGGCCCAATTTCATAAAGCTGTTAAGCACAAAAATTTGCTTAGCATGAAAATGTCTTGCTTAATAAAAACAGGTTACCAGCCAAAAATCCATGTAATTTTCATGCTAAGCAAACAACAGCTGAATACCAGTCAAAAGCAATATTCCACACATGGAAATCTGGTTGGTAATCCAGTTTTTATCAAGGAAGCATTTGCATGCTAAGCAAATTGTTGTGCTTAACAGCTTTATGAAATTGGCCACTGGTCATTGGTGCTAATCCACACTCGGAATACTGCTATCACAAACGATCAAAACATGTATACTTGTACCACTAGGCCCCGAGCGCACGCCATAAAAGACATATTAAATGTTAATTCCCCCTTCAGCGCAGACCCCACATCAGGGGCCAATTTCATAAAGCTGTTAAGCACAAACATTTGCTTAGCATGCAAATGCTTCCTTGATAAAAACTGGATTACCAACCAGATTTCCATGTGTGGAATATTGCTTTTGACTGGTATTCAGCTGTTGTTTGCTTAGCATGAAAATTACATAGATTTTTGGCTGGTAACCTGTTTTTATTAAGCAAGACATTTTTATGCTAAGCAAATTTTTGTGCTTAACAGCTTTATGAAATTGGGCCCAGATCCCTATAGGAGGAGAGAAAGGGGAGGTTTATAAAGAGGTACAATGGGCCCACACACACCATCGTTTCCACGGATTCTGAATAGCAGCCAACGTGCTTCCATTCAGCCAACGGTAGCTGGCAATATAGAAGCTACTTGAAATTAATTTGTGAGGTGGTGTGCTCACAAAATAAGCTAAAATTAATCAGTCCTGATAGCGAGCTTGATTGCCACTGTTATGTTTGTGTGAGTTTGTATATGCCGGCAATCGTGGACCTAGGACAAAAGAATTCGGGCGTAGACAAAGGGGTCCACGTTTGACCTAACGTCCACGATTGAAAATCGTGTACAAAACCAATGGGAGGCCTTCCGAAAAAGTTAGAGTATAAACAAAAGAGGAACAATGGGAGGTCCACGATTGCACCCGTTTACATGACTGGGTGTGTGTGTGTGTGTGGGGGAGGGGGGGGGGGGGGGGGGGGGGGTCGGTGTGGATAGCCTGAACCTACGTTGTTACCAGACGCACCAAGTGTTCCCGTTTTGTTTCTTGTGCCTAGTGAATATTCAACTGTACCCCTTGTTTGTATTTATTCTATTGTGTTCTATTTATATGATGCGCGATATGGGGCAGAGGGACCCCCCCCCCCCCCCCCTATTTTGTGTTGGTCATTGTGTTCCCGGAATCTCAGGAAGTCTTTTCAGAGGTCATTTAGGGGGATATGTTAGGTAACAATAGTCTGGAGAGTGTGTAGGGCATAGGGTCAAAAGGGGGTACCCCTCTTCCCCATCTCGTGCTGGGTACTGTTCTATTGTGATACTAGTCTGGTTCCCTGACCTGAAGATTCCCTGACGTCTATATCTTAGGTCAGGTAGCTACCACGGTTTAAAATATATCATGACGTGCAGTAGTCCGAGTGACGTCAGTGGCATCATTCAAATTTAATATTCTTGCAAAATCCAGTCGGCAAAATACTGCAAGAGTGTAGCATTGATTTTTCAGTTTTATATATAATTGAGAATTCAAATTCCAGGATCTGTAATGGGCCTGACAGACATTTTGTTATTGCAAACATCAACGTTAACAGCCGAATGTTACCGAAAACAACTTCGGAAAACCTCGGACGTTTTCGGAAACTGGCAGAATTCTGCCAGTTTTCGTCACGTGACATTGGCGGCGACCGGACCTTATATTCATCAGAAGTAGTCAGAATATTTTGGTCTGAAAACCAGACTATTATGATACCAGACCAACCAACAAAACAGCCAACCAGGTTGCCAGCCATCACGCGATGCAACTGACCAACAAACAAACAAACCAGCAAACAAGAAACCAAAAACAAGAAACCAAAAGAGCAACCACTAAATAAATAGACTGACAACTAACCAACCAGCTATAAGTAACAAACCAACCGATCAACAAACAAGCCGAATAGAGTACCGAAGTGATGACGTCAATCAATGCAATGTTTGGAACCAGAATACATTCTAAACTGCATGTGTTTGGAACCATTGCCCCGGCAACTGACGTCAGACTTCGGTACTCTTATAAGCAACCGTATCAAGCCAAATAAACGAACAAACCAAACAACTAACCAATCAACCAATTGACTAACTAAGGAAGCACATTTTAGTCCAAGATGAGCAAAAATTACTACACAAAATTTCGTATGGCGATGGGTCCTTTATCGTAAACTTACAGATATCGAGAAGAGTGGTTCTGCGTTGCCAAAATATTTAGAGCCTTCCCTATAGGGCCTACACCACCACCACCGCCAGTACCAGAACGCTATGTAGCTGCAGTCAAAAGTTTGCATACATTTCAACATTATTCCTTCAATTGTCCCTGTAGGCCTCTGTTTCTTAATTTTTTTATTGTAAATTCTCAGTGTGTCAATAAAGTCATGTTTGAAAGTCCTTCGTCAAAGCATGACTATTTCGATTTTGTTCACAGCTCAAGGTTGAATTGTGTTGCAGGACTGCGGTGCATGTAAAATTCCGACCGCAGCTGTAGTTATTTTGAAAATTCACGAAAATGTCCCTCTGAACACAGCCATTCAAATATAAACTGTCAAGCAGCACGTTGCATTTTAGCGTCGATTGCGGGTTTTAAGGAAAAAAAACAGTGCCAAGTCGTTGTTTTTTGTGCAAGTGAAATGATAACGACCGCGTATAGCTAGCGGACTCTATACCCCATACTGCCGGAGGTACATGATCCAAATCCCCCATCCCACACACCCCCACCATCCCGCTGACAAAAGGAACACGCACGGTTCACTTTGAATTAAAAAAAATACCATAGACTACCAATAGATAAACTTTTGTCTCGCCATACTCCAGATGCCTCACAGCTGTTTTGTGACATTTATACCATCCCTTTTACACCACGCAGGAGTGGAGTTGGCGGAGAATGCACTTTTCAGTCATTCCCCGCCTTACCCGTCCACATCTTTTGTCATGAATGAATACTGTCATTATTTGAACTCAAGCTCTCTACAATGGGTAAATGTCAAAAAATGCTTGAGCATACACGAACCTAACACAGTGGCGTAACCTTATTCAAGGGGGGGGGGGAGGTGAACGTTTTGTTGAAAGCCGACTCCAAATTAGTTTTTATAAGTTCGAAAGTGACCACAATGTTTTCTATGTTAAAAGTTAAATTATATTTAAAAGCAGTTCTGAACCGATAGCCACTTTCAATTCATGTTTGTTTAATGGTACAAATTTGTTAGGGGTCCAGATCCCTTGCCCCTCCCCCCCCCCCCCCCCCCCCCCCCCCCATCGCTGGATACGCCACTGACCTAACAGCAAAACAAAAGTAGCGCAGGGATCGTTGGGTAATAAAACGGGGGACAAAAGGGGGACAAGACATGCCCCGCTCTTGGTACCCAACGGCTTGTAGGTAACGGGTGCAGTTACCACCATATCACACGGAACTCTAGCAGAACGGGCCATTCCACAGACAGTGGACACAGGTCCTGCACATAAGCCCAGTTCACTTATACCCATCACAATATGGGGCAGAGGGGTACCCCTTTTTGTCCCTATACCCTATACCTAACACATCCCCCCCCCCCCCCACCAGACCTCTGAAAAGAATTCCTGAGATTCCGGGAACACAATGACCAACACAAAAGAGGGGGGGGGGGTTCCCTCTGCCCCATATCGTGCATCATATGAGTTCACTGATTATTTCTTTGGTGAGTGTCCCAGATTGACACAACAACCACCGGTATTTAAAACGCTCCTTTTGGTTGTACAAAAATGTATAAAGGAAATCACAGCATTTACAATTATTATTACCCCCGTTCATTGGGCTCAACAATTATTCCTGAAACCTCAGCTACCTGCCCCGGCTGCAAGTTACACGGGCTAATTATGCTCATAACCATCACCGCCCTCCCGTGCCCATTTACTCCTGGGTGGACAGATGCAACTTGTGACGAGGTGTCTTGCTCAAGGACACGAGCACCTGATCCCTGCTGGTCTCAAACCCACAATCTGCAGAATCATCGAGATCTTGAGTCCGACACACCAAAATAGAGTACCGAAGTCTGACGTCAGTTGCCGCGGCAATGGTTCCAAACACATGCATTTTAGAATGTATTCTGGTTCCAAACATTGCATTGATTGACGTCATCACTTCGGTACTCTATAAGCCACGAGGCTACAGCACTCCATGTGTGGAGTGCGTGCAAAAACCAGAATACCCGTGCATTTGGAATATGCAGTGGTACAACTTAAATGCCGGCACCCGGTAATTGTTTTCAAAGCAATATTAAACACGCTGGCTGGGACCAAGACATCAATACTGACAGAACTCTGTCATACACTCTCCAAAATACATATAAAAACATTCTGATAAGTCTACATGTGTGACGAGTCTAAAGGCTGGAGACAGATGTATGGGTCGACTCGATGTATGGTTTAAAGCCCCCTTGATTAGAATCTGTACTTTTGTTATGACAATTGCAAAAATAGATTTTCCCTTGTCAAGAATAACTTACCGCCGCTGAGCTTTGCTTTAATTATTACCAAAACAGGTTCGGCATGCACAAAAACCGCCGGCTGTTGGAAGCTTTAATACGCGGCCATTTTTATTTCTGAAGCAGTGGCAGGCACGTTGGGAGCAAACATACAAAAACTGAACAGGAAATTGACAATAACTCTGCATACCGATGATTCTTGTTTGTTATTAGAAATTAAAAGAAAATAAGTGAATTATCACCAAAATGATGAATAAGTGTCATAGTGTCATTGCCGAGCAGTGTTGTGTATACCTTACCCTAGACCCGGTTGCTGATAAATCAGAATGTGGGTTCGAATCCCAACCTGGCCCGCCATGACACTTGTGTCTTTGAGCAAGACACTTTATCATACTTGATTCTCTCCACCCAGGAGTAGAAATGGGTACCAGCGAGTAACCTGCAATGGATTGCATACAATGTACTGTGCGGGGTAGTGACATTATTCCAACCTTGCGTAAGACGTTTTATCATAACTGCTTCTTCGGGTTGTGGAGTATCTGCGATAGTTGTGGGGTTTTACTGCCAAAGAAACTGGGTAAAACACAGAAATATCATTTAAACTCGTCCGCATCAAACTGACCATAAGTACGTTTTCTGTCCTCTCCCCTTTTTGGTAATCTGGGCACACCCCTTTTCTTTTAATAACACAGCCACTGGCAATGCAACAAGTAGTATCTAAATATATTAAATGACAAGATTGATTTCTCGTTCACGCTCAAATGCTCAGTTCCACTCGACGTAGATTACGGAAATTGATAGTTTAATCTTCGGCACAGTGGGCCCTACCTGCTCAAAACTCGCCACTTGATGAGCATGTCTAGAGGAAGGTCCCAGGGCAGAGAAATGGACCACTAGTGCGTTATGACATTACCTCTGCAGGGAGGGAGAAACAAGGATTGCACGCATAAAATTCATTTCGCTAATCACAATACAGGTAGTTGGCCCGTGTACACCAGCCGAAAAACAAAGACACCACGGTTTCCGAGCGCCAAACATCAGTCTAATTGTATCACATCGTTAAGTCAGCGTGTGCGGGTAAGTCACGTCGACCGTGCTCGGGTGGGATTTAGCCGGTGTCGGGTTTCGAGACGATGCGCTCGAAACTTGCGCTTGGGTGTCATTCATTTCGCTGTTTGCGCTCATTATTAATGACTTCTTGTGAGTGATTAGCTTTGCTCAGTGTCTCAAATGTTCATGGGACGAGCGGGTTGAGTGATCATCATGTAGTTCAGGGCCTATGTAGCAATTAGCTTGCCTACCATTCGCTTGGTTGATGAAGTGAACTCATTCCCCCAAACCTGCACCGATGCAGTAACTGAATCTAAAAACAAGGATAAGTTGTGCACCATTTGGCATGGCCATTCACCTGTTCTTCCACGAAGTTAGTTATTTGTTGTTAGTTTGTTGTGGTATGGTAGAAAGTAGATATGGTTTAATTGATCTGGGCCAATTTCATAGAGCTAAATAAGCACAAGGAACTTTGCTTAGTAAAATCAGATTACCAGCCAAAACTCCATGTGATTGTCATGCTAAGCAATCAACAGCTAAATACCAGTCACAAGCAATATACATCACATGGAGTTTTGACTGGTAACCTGATATTATTAAGCAAGTTTTTTTGTGCTTAAGTAAATGTTTGTGCTTACGCAGTTCTATGAAATTGGCCCATGGTTTGTGGCGATTGAAAGCTATTTTGGTAGCTACACTACTTCTTGTTGTTGCTGTTGTCTATTGCTGCTGTTGTTGGTACTGTTGCTTCTACTTCTACTACTATTGCTGCTGCTGCTGCTGCTGCTGCTGCTGCTGCTGCTGCTGCTCCTGCTGCTGCTGTTGATGATGATGATGATGATGATGACGTCACTGCTATGGCTGCGACTACAGTTTTTGCACTGGTGGATATGGTGGCGGTGGGTGTGACTTCATTTTGTGGTTGTGGTTGTCATGTTGTCCATATGGCTGCTGTGGGTATATTGCGACTTTTTGGTCAGTTTTTAACCTTAAATGTGGTGTGCATCAGGGATAATGGGCTTTGGAGACCAGTACACTCCGCTTCTGCGTGGCTGTTTACGAGGCATGTCCCACAAACGGAGTCATCACAGTAGCTGTCCTATAATTTAATGGCTTCAAACCGACACAGCTGCTAGGAAATATGACATCCAACAATGTTCACTGCGATGCCCGAGGCAATCCTACGTGATCATTGAATGGTATATGCATAAAGAAACGCTTTCTAAGCCGGGGTCGGTATATATTCTAGCTTCGGGCGAAGATCCGGGTCCAGTCGATACGGTAGGCCTGCCACGCCTTGACTTTTGTAAACACAATAAGCACACTACTCATGCGCTTAATTTATTTCCCGTAAATGCTAACATCAACCATCCTGAATGTGAATCCCAATGGGACCTTTTCTCGCCATGATAGTTTAGAAGTATTTTCTTTCTATTGAATTATTACGAAATACCGTAATAGACTGTACGTAAATAGCAGTCCTGGGCATACTGTGAAACCATGGCAGCTGTCGTTTTCAAGAAAATATCGTTTCTAAACGATTGTCGGCCGAAAATCGTTGGAAATAGTCTAGTTCCCCGACCTGATAATTCCCTGACTCTATAAGTTGCTCCCATTTGTCTAAAGTAGGGTCAGGGTACTGGAACTTAATTTTTATCTCTTTCTGTTTTCCCAGCATCTATGCAAACCGTCAGTGTTGCATATTTGCTAGCACGCTATAAAATACTAACCCCAAAAATTCATTTATTTCTGAAAATTAAAGCAAAAGCAAATGTGATACTACCTTTGATGTTCTCCCCATGGAGCTGAGAAGGTTTCAGGAATGATTAATGGGCCCGATGACCATGGGTAATAATATCTGTAAAGCGCTCTGATCTTGCTAAAACTAAAGCGCTATATAAGAACCTGTATTATTTATTTTATTAGTATTCCCCCTATATAACGCGTATAGGCCTATACAAGAATTCGCCGACGCCATGTTTACAGTGGTGCCGCGCTCGCGTGCAGGCCGCCCGCGTTCTTTAATTTCAGTCGCGTGCGCATTTTGGCAAGTTGTAAACACCCTGTTGGTCGAAGCTGCGTCGAGCGCGTGCGTCTAACACGCACGCGAGCGCCTCGCCACCGCAGTAAATGCTTCTAATTTTGGTCGCCGGATTCGTCTATAGGCTACGTTGGGTTGTTCTTATAGAAAGAACTGTTGATATACCGATCCATTCTGATGGTCCCTTTGACGTATTGGTCAGTAAAGTAAAACACGGAACCTTTTCCAAGAACATATAGAAACGGTTTGCTATATTGTACACAACGCTAGGGAGACAGAACTGTTGGCTGCATCAATGCGCATAAGTGGGAGGGGCCGGGGAGGGGCGTATACGCTCGCTCAATACGGTCGTGTGTCGGACCGCCGCCCGCCCGCTGTTCCGAATACCGTAACCGGGGGCTAACATTGGGACGAAGTACGCTCTATAAAGGGCAAAATTTACATTTCCCCCACTGCCAATATTAATTGAAAAAGATATCCTTTTGTAAGTGCTTGTTATTCTGTAAACAGCCAGGCATTGCCGCAATGTGGACGCACGATCGGAGACATATTGTATGTAGCCAATATCCGGTTTTAGCACTTTTCAGGGTAAACCGTATACAAGTCCACAACGATCTGACAGATGAGCCACTTAAGATTATAAAATTGAGTACAAGTATTCATCTCAAATGTCTCAAGTACCAAATGTTTACTTACCTCTTTCACGCGGAATCATTATATTATTAATTTATAAGTTTCCCCGGCCCGTTATATTTAATACCCGGCTCATTCAATATCGCCGCTTTACATCGCCATTTAATCTTTAAAAAAAAGTCATTCGGTTTTGTTACTTGGGCATTGAATCAACAAATAAGATCATTCAAATTCAAATGGTGGTTTAGTTCATTTGATTTCCTTGTAGCCACTTGTATGCCAGAGGTTCCTCAGGAATTCAAATTCATCAATAGGCAAACATTAATTTTGTCACTTTGCTGGCATTCAAATTCGTTTCTGTGACATACTGATTCGTATTTGCCTATATAAAAGCTGATATTTCGAGGACAACCCATTAATACATTGGTTCTTGGCACATAATCTGTAAACCGATTCTAAACATAAATATGGCGACACGTGGTCAATAGAGAAGACCAATGTAGATAAGTGAGGAGAGATTTCTACACTGCGAAACTACAAACCATATTACGGATAAATACCCGTGGACAAAAAATACAAAGGAAAACCGAACAATATTTGTTTTCATGTTATAACGATAGACCTTCGTTTCGACAAACTTTTGTTACGTTTCAATTTGTCATGGTCCGAGAATTAACAAAAACATAGAATACCATTCAAATGATCCGTGAAAACAATCAGAAGGCAACAATAAAATTTGCATTCATTTCATATTGATAGGTCATTTGATTTATATATGTTTTCAAAGTTGATTTGAAAAAAATTTGTTTGAACATTAATAGGTTTTCCCGGCCAATTTCGCAAAGTGTTCATTCATCTCTTCATTCATTCATTCATTCATTCATTCATTCGAATACAATTTTCATTCAATTACGTAAAGCTTTTTAGAGAATCGTTCTGAATCCTCGTTTCATTTTCGCTACAAGAGCATTATATTCCATTTCAATTCATTCAATCACAGGTTCGTGCAGAATGTTTCGTTTTATGTCCAACCAGATTCATCAATATAGCGCTTATAGGGCGAAATTCGAACATTGACCATTCTATTTCACTTTTTGTGTTATGCCGTCATGCAGCAAACCTAGGTTTCGTTTTCATTTATCGACAATCAAATTAGCCAAACATAAATTAATCTATAGCAAAGTTTAAGCTGCATCATGTATGCATTATTGGATGCATATGGAATATATGTAGATGGGGAGTAACAAAAAATTCAGGTCGAAATTATCAAGCAACCAGTCAGCATGGCATCCATTCGATTTGTTTTCAGTTTCATCATTTACCTAGGCAGTCTTTAACTTTTAAACCATTGCTATGACGTCACACTGTTGTTCAAAGTGTGGGTTTGGAACTACGAATCTTTAGTAAAGTGTTATTCATTTCCAACCCTAATCCAGAGCTTGATTACGTAAGAGCCTCGAAAAACTCCTTTATGTAAATTACGTCTCTTAATAATGGCCACGATACGAGATATGCATTCCTTTTTATCTTCACTCAACTGGATAGTTAATGACAATACATGTACTTCTGTTGACGCAATGGTTTAAGTCAGAGAATACACTTGCAAGTGTGGATTCGTAATTTAAGAATTCACTCGGCGCTTTGCGCCTCGTGAATTCTTAAATTACGAATCCACACTTTCTCATGTATTCTCCTTAACATAATTCGTCAAACAATCCACAGGGGAAACTGACTAGGTAAATTTGAATACATTTTCAAAGTCAGTTTCCCTTGTGGATTGTTTGACGAATTATAAGTTAAAAAGTCGTATCCTCATTGAGTGATCTCCACAATGTCGCTTCCCAGGTTGTATCGTAAAATTGGGTGTGATCCCTGGCTATACGTCATTCTGGGTTTATGACTTCCTACTAGCGCCCACCCGAACAAAGATATTGACAATTTGGGAGACCGCCAACATAGGGCAAGATAGCTCAGTTGGTAGAGCGCCGGTACGGTAACCCGGAGGTCGCAGGTTCGAATCCCGCTCCTGCCAGTTTCTTTGTTCACTTTGAAAATGCAGTCTTTAACTTAATGAACTTCTATCCATTTGTTACCTTTTTACATCACATTCAGTCAAATTCCCGCTCCCCATGCATCGAAGTCACCACTGACTAGGCCTATATCAGTCAAAGACCAAGTTCGTTTTGCGAGAGTTAGTCCTATGGCTATAGACATGAAGCAACCACTGATCTCTATATAAACTAAACTCGATAGCTCATTGGCCATTGCGCGCTGTAGAAGCAACTGAAGCCAGCACCCGCCATATTACCACTCCCAATTTACCATTGATCGCTATGTAAAGAGAACGAGGATGAAAGGAGACCCTGGGGACAAGGTTGGGAAACCTGTTGTATTGGGAGTGATAAAATGGCGGACGGTGGCCTCAACTCGAACAGCCGATGCGCTATCCAGTTTACATAGAGATCAGTGGAAGCAACCCATCTTGTGCATTTTTGTCATGGGAGATTTCTCTGATGTTGTTATAACCTATTAAAAAAGTAAATCTCCAGTAGATACGTCCCTGATATAGCATAATTTCATGTCAGCGTCAATGTATATGATTCTCTATAAGGTTTGGAATTTCTATAATACAGCCTTCTAATTCTATTTTAAATGAACGAAAGTAATATTTTTTGTACGAAATTGTATTCCCGAGATCGGATGGGAAAGGTTATGTTGGCGTAATTGGATGCACAAGTAACCTAATTGGCCGCCTGTTTCTCAAAAACCGACTGCACAAACTTTGGAAAAGATTGAACTTTCGTTGAATTGAAACGGGATTGAAGACGTTCATTCTGTTTGAGACGAAAATGAATGACCGATTTTCAGAAGTGAATGAACACTTTGCGGAACTGATTGAGAAATTGACAGAGAAAATAGGATAAGAGAATCTTAATTAAGGCAATGTTTTTTTTATGTATTTTTTTTTATATGATGTATTTTTGTATATTTATATGATGTATTTTTGTATTTATATATTTTTAAAAGTGCCAATGGAAACAACATTTCTGTATTTTTATGATGCGAACAATAAATTTCTAATCTAATGTGAAATAAGTGGCTTGGAATATGCATAACATTGAAAAACAATCAGCGACGCAGCCGGGTGGGGGGGGGGGGGGGGGGCGCACGCCCCCCTTTCAAACAATCGTCTCCCCCACTGTACATTTCGCAAACGGAGAAAATAATGGTATTAAGATACTTGTGACTGTGAGCGCCAAGCGTTAGTCCCATATTAAGTCATCATGGTTAACTGGTTTAATATAAATTTCCCCCACTCCCCTCCCCCATAGTGACAGCCCTGACTACGCTCTGAAAACAATGAAAAGGAAAATTGTCAACTCAAATAAACCATTATTATTCACATTTAAACTGAATACTCAAAATGTCAAAATGACTGCCCATAAAAGAAAAAGAAAAAATACTCGGATGCAAAATCCTGTGCGCTTCCATGACTCTTATTTTGATTGCGCCATTTGGAAACATGGTGGAAATTCAACTTTAGGACGATGGAAATGCAGTTTTTAATACGTAATACTGAAATAGAATGACTATGACCCAATCATGTGTGCACGAAAACGAAACTGAATGCAATAATATCGACAAAGAAATCAGATTGATTGAATTAGGGCCTAGTAAAACGGCGTGAATTTGAACGCGTGGTAAATATAAATGAACACAAGTTTTGCTGAAATTGGCCGGGAAGCCACATTTTGCAGCGAAATTAAGAACCGCCAATTACATAAATGGGATAGAATTTTTTTAAATAATAAACTATAGCATAAGTATTAATTTAAACCATACTCTATATTTAAAAATTAACAAATATGTAAATATTAAGAAGGGGTGAAATGAAACCAAAAAAATATGCTGACAAGGATAACATGTCTGGGGACGGAGGAATATTTAAGAGAAAAATCGGATGTGAGTGTCGCTGCATGTAAGGCCTATATTCTGATTTGAATACACTATTATTGACAAGTACAAATGGAATAGCTGATTTATTTATTATTATTTTTTTACATTTTAGGTCTGACTTGAAGTCCCCCAACATGGCATACAACAATTAGCGGGAGTCAGATTGGAACACTTGTATTTTCCTCGTCTTCCACCTACGGGTGGCCTGCGTTCAAATCCCGCCGACAGGGTCGACAGGTGGATTGGGTTTTCCGCGGGGGTTTCCTCCAGAATATCATTCTGGGGTTTTCATCCCACTAGAACTGAATATTTATTGGTCTTCTTCCTCTTCTTTTTCTTCGGGCTTTTGAGCTGCACTTTTGAGGAATACTGGTTTTCATTTCAAGAAAGAATAAAATAAAATAAAATAAAATAAAATAAAATAAAATAAAATAAAATAAAATAAAATAAAATAAAATAAAATAAAATAAAATAAAATAAAATAAAATAAAATAAAATAAAATAAAATAAAATAAATTAAAATTAAATTAAATTATATTAAATTAAATTAAATTAAATGAAAAAACAAAAATAAGAAAACTACTGCTAAACGTAATATCAAACGCTGTTAATCCTAAGAATTAATTAACTATTCGCAGTATAGCTCAAAAAGAGATATTTTTCGAGTTTGTTTCATAAAATTAATTTCCATTTGGAACGCAATAATCCCAAAATGGGAGTTGACAATCTCACAGCGAAACGATTTGACAGCATTCAAAGCCATGCGATCAAGTTGGTGCAAACATTGTTGCGGCTTTTTAACAAAGGCTAAAACACGATGATCAATAGATCTAGTACAAATTGCAGGAATTACCACGTCTTGTATTACGAGAGAGTTTAGTTTTAAATGTCAATTTTTTATATTTTCTTTCTTTGTTAAAAGGTACAACAGCACAATGGGCTATACTAATGAAAATCTCCATGGAAACTTGAGAATCTAAAGTACCAATAAGATCTGCACGCAAAACCATGAGTGATTGACTGTTCGGTATAAAAGTGACTGAAGCAAAACGACAGTTTCAAATGAACGTGCTTGTGGTTGTTGATGATTTTGGTTTTTTCTAATCCTCTAATAGGGTTTGGGAACTAATCCTAGTGATCCTAGTGATTCACAAATTTCTAAAGCACCCTCCACTTGCGCTTGTGCCAAAATTATGCAATATCGCAATCAGTATTTTAATCGCTTATTTTAAAATAATTCATCCTGACTTAGAAAAAACATACCTTGCTGGCTCGTGCCTGTAGTGGATATGAAACATACATGTAGGGCTGTCCCGAATATACCGAATATTCGAATACCTTTTTGCCGGTTCGAATATTCGAAAAAAAATATATATACAATGTATATGCACGTACACATACGACTCTGATGCTATTTTAATAAAAAAGTTACGGGGCTTAGCAGTGTCAAATGCCTCATTTTTGGAGGACGTTAACTTTCGGTGGACGTTAACTTTCTGTGGACGCAGATTTTTGTTCCCATCTCAGTAAAACCCTTGACACTCACAAAATAATTACTGCATGAAAAAAAGCACTAGCTAGAGTTTGTTATTTTTGTTATCAGAACGTTATACGTATCCGTAATGATCTTGATACAACAGGCGCATGCAAAAGTGTCGATCGACGGTGGTCCATAATATGCACCGGCGCGGCATGCAGTTACAGCTGACGAATATTCGGTCAAACCCAATTTCGAATAATCGAATACTAAATTTTTCGAAAAATGAACAGCCCTAGAAACATGTCGGCAGTTAGATAATGTTATCTATTTTCAAATAAATGCAATTGAATGAACAATGAGCCGTATATACACACAAAAACCTCCTATAGGCCTACAATAATTATTTAAAAGTATTTTGCAAATGTAAATAGAAAAACACGGAATCAGTTTATCTGCAGAATATCAGGCAGGGCACTATAAACTGCCGAGGAACAGCATTGAAGATGTTCATATGTGCTACAATTACACAGCTTTTAGAAGGCTAAACTGGTGTTAGATATATGATTAAACAATCGATTACAGGCTTACCTTGATACCGCGAGTGGTACCGGCAAAGCAGACATTTTTCCTCCTGGGAAAATGCAACTGTTGTTTCCTGTCAACATTCAGCCAGTGGACAAAAATGTGCTCCTTTTTCGTAGCCTAAGCAGCTCTTCCAAATAGTATGGTCCTTTTTCAAGAGTCCTCACTCCTTTTGGGGTATCCTATCCGGCATAGTGTTTATGTTCAGGACCGAGATAAAAACACGAGCTTTAAAAAACAACACACACCCTTGTATTCTAAATCAGTCGAAAAGCTGCGCGCAACAGGTGATTACAGGTTTCGATTTGCATATTCGGCCGCGCCCCCTTGCGAAGTTCGAGAGGACGCGATTGGCTGCGGCGCGAGGGAAAGTGTTTTCCGCGGCCATGATTGGTCGGAATTGACGTGCGCGCTCCGAGCGAGCGGCAGACAGCGTAGTCGTGGAGGATATTATTTTCTAATTCTACACGTTCCCTCCTGATTTAATTTGTGATGAGTTTCCTACGTGCGCTGTGAATGTTATCGTGACAGCCAGGCAGCGGGCGGCGGATCTACACACGTATTGGTGTTGTTGTTCAAATTTACTCACAAAATAGCCCCGTCCTTCCCCATATTTTTTTCTTTCCGTTTTAAGACCATACAAAAATCCTTTGATTGTGCCAAGTCGTCGCCAAACCAACTCGGTTCATTGCTACACACGGCCATCTCCTCTTGATAAAATAGGCCTACTTGATCTGTTGTTGTACAGCCATTGTCTTGTATTGTCCCCTGGCCCTTCATAAGGATTTGCTGTAGATTAACATTTTAATTGGCGCGAATTGGCGCCTTTTGTTCAGCGATCTTCGTGTGGTAGCATCCTGTATGTGCGGCTGTCTGTTTGCTGATGGCGGATATTATCTCTCGTGTGTGGCGGTAACTCAGCTTTATTGTTCGCTGATTGCCCGGTTAACGAGCTTTCTTTCTCCTCTTGTTCTGACGGGGCCTATTACTAATTAGCTGTGTTTGCTAACGGATTGGGGCAATTTTGAGGAGGACGTGCGACGGTGAATTACGGTGAAACACCAAAGGCGACCGACCGCTAGATGGAGTGAATGAACTGCCCACGTTTGTGTCAAGATGAGCTGAGTCCAAGTTTAAAAAAGAACACCACTGTCTCTGATATTGGTGCACATCTCTGAAAAGTTCTACAGGTTATCGTAAATGAGTTGCATAGTTCAATGGCAAATACCCAACATAAAGCGTGGATTATCATTGTGTACATTCGTTTCATTTTATAAGGGTAACCGATAACTTTTGGGTGCTTTTCCCCTCCACAAACAAAGTAGTGCTTATCCATTCGCTGCATGGCCAAACAGGGCCGATTTGGGGGCCCGATTCAAACAAACTACTCAATTAAAATCTCACGGTGCTGGATGGAGGTGATACGCTGTCTTAAAATACCACAACTGCATTGCTACCAAAATGCATGATTGCAAACCTCATCTCTAGGCCTATAGCTTCAACTTGTCAACCATAATAGGGCATACATTTCCCCTTGCGATAAAACTGCAGTTAGCCGAACACCATCGGTTTAAAATACCTGGTTTGCTTTTGTGTTGAGACCATTAAATGTGTACAATTTGACATTTTAGTCTGGCGTAGGCCTACTTCCGAAAAAATCGTGTAACGTATTATTTTCCATTCTCAATGCTAAATTTACGGCTCTAATCAAAAACCAAAATATCGTATAACAGTAATTTGTCACCATTACAAAGCTTACATTATAATTATACTATAACATATTATTATACATATTATATTATATGGAATGAAACCTCAATTTTCAAAATTTCCAACTTATGTCCGATTTCGCTTGCCGGTGCCACAAATGGTCTATGATGACTATCACAAAGAAAAAACGGTAGCTTCAATGCTTGTCTGAACAAGCTGCATGGTTCACGGAGACTATTTAATTTGATTAAAATTAGGCAGAAAATGGAGCCTGCAATTGACCTCATTGAGATTTTGCGAGCTCAGACGATTCCGACCTTCTTTGTTATTGGTCTGAGCTGTACTGGTCCCCCTGCCGGACGGCCATTGGCTAGGGTACTTCAGTCTACATACCATCTTTTTGTCAACTCCAAGCCTGGGTGACTGAATAACGTTTGCAAGTCATGCAAATCATAGCGTACGGTGCCGGTGTATCATGGCTGCCGTTCAACCTCTCCATAAAAGCTTGGTCGGGTTCCTGTTCAGACGACCTGTATAGAGTGTGTAAGTCTCCCGAAACCGACCAAGCTTTTATGGAGAGGACGAATACAGCCATGAAGGGGGGCCATATACAATTTGTATGACTTGCAAGCGATATTCAACGCTTGCAAGTCATACAAATCATAGCGTACGGTGCCGGTGTATCATGGCTGCCGTTCAACCTCTCCATAAAAGCTTGGTCGGGTTCCTGTTCAGACGACCTGTATAGAGTGTGTAAGTCTCCCGAAACCGACCAAGCTTTTATGGAGAGGACGAATGCAGCCATGAAGGGGGGCCATATATGATCTGTATAACTGCAAGCAGCGACGTATTCAGTCACACGAGCTTGGGGGTTGACAAAAGATTGGTATCTGGAAGCCCCCCCCCCCCCCCCCCCCCAAAAAAAAATGGCCGCCTATGTCCCATACGTACAGGCCAATAACAAAGAATATCTGATTCGTCTGTACATACTTTTTGGGACACCGCACCTACAACCTGTTTTATAACATTATTTTGTTTTCTAACTGGGATGAGCTGGGGAATTACAATTAGGCCTATGTGGTCTTGTGAATGAAAAGGAGGCATTTCTGTTGCCAACTTCTATTAAATATAACACATCGATGGCCAAAGTAATAGTGAAGCATTGTGACCTCAACTTCCCCAACGTATCATTCACATTGCTATAGAAAGACAGACTGAATAGAGTCCGTCGCTAGACTAGTCAGTGTTTGGTACCAAGACGTTTACATAAAAAGTGCTAAAAAAGTGATCGTGAAATCGGGAGACTGACACCCTTTATACAGCCCCCAGTTTGGCCCCCAAGAAGACATGCATGCAATGCCCCGAGTAACTTTCCAGTAGACAGTGACGGATACAAAAACCAACAAAATACACGTGTTAATACCGTCCGTCGTTCTATATACTGTGACTTCCGCCTCACCTCTCCCTGTCCAGTGGCGTAACTACAGGGAGAACGGGGAAAACGTTCCCCCAGCTAACATCCGTGTACCCACCCCACCCCATTTGAAATCTTAAAATGAAAAAATATATATAAAAGCCGCAGTTCATTTACTTTCAGTGCCCCCTTGAAAAAAAATGTGTGCACCCTCGGGTTTCCCCCACCCCAAATTTCACCCAGTCACGCCACTGTCCCCGCCCCCTGCAGCTTATTCGTTATTCCGTTCCGTTCTAGACTAGCCTTCGGCGACAAACCCACAACACAGCTTATAATTTAATATTAGATAGACCATGATAACAAAACTCACGTTGCCTGTCACAAGCAACTTCCCAGCGCGCAGACAGCATGCATGCGTGTGTCCAGTGTCACAAAACCCCTCCGTAAATATGTTTTCTAAAACTGCAATAATTTGTTAAATTGACGGCGTCATGTACCAATCAATATAGCACGGATAAAGCCAGCTTGTAAAAACGAGCGACAATATATCAGGTACGATGTGTGTATTTAAACAGGGGAAAACTGAACAAGAGAAACAAAAATCAAACATATCGACCAACTGACACCTTATAATTAAACGCAATCAAACGATTTTTCGTTGGGGGTGCGGGGACACACACACACACAACACCCCGATTAATATGATATTTCTGCTTGGTCACACAAAGTGTTCAATTTATTGGTTAGGTTGATACACGTCGAAAGTGGCTTTGCACACAGTGCTAGCCGTTCGTTCAAAGCAAGAGGGCAAATATTGGTTTATGTTCGTTGCGCGAGGCGAAACCATCAATCATTCCCGAAACATGGGAGGTCCACAGCCCCCAACTGTTTTATAAGCACTCTATTAGGCTAGTCAAACCATAGCCAAGCCACCACCACCACCACCAATGGAGAGAAAACATTTGTGGCAAAGTGTCTTGCTCAAGGACACAAGCACCATGACCCTGCTGCACTCCAACTCACAGTCTATCTTAAGATTTGGGGTTCAATTCATTCAGCGCGCATGTGCACAGGGTCTTGGATGCTCCTAACTGGACTTCCAATTTTAGGCCGATTGCCGAAAAGATCATATGTTTTTAAAATACATATAGGTTTCCCGGCCAATTTTGACAAAAAATGGTTCAATATAATTTTGTTTGAAAATGAATACGGTACACCTTTCACATCAGCATTCAATCGTCGAAAACAGTCATTCGTTTTCAAACTTGAGCATTCGATCAACAAATAAAATAGAAAAAATAGCTGGCCTAACGTTTCGAACTTAAGCAAGTTCTTTCTCAAAGAGCAAATAAAATCATTCAAATTCAAATTTAGTTTATTCAATTTTATCGAAACCACTTGCCAGAGGTTGCTCGGGAATCAAATACGTTTCCGTGGCATATTGTATTCTGATTTGTGTTTGCCTATTATAAAACTGACATTTCGAGGTGAATTCATTTCTACATTGGTTTTTGTTAGATATCTCTGTGTCAAGTCGATTTTGAACATAAAGATGGCGGCGCGTAGTCAATAGAGAAGATTAATGTTGACATGCAGAGGCAAGATGCATACATGGGAAAAATGCCTGTGAAAAAGGCAAAGGGAATCGTTTTCATGTTATAACGGTGGCTTCTTACCGATAGGCCTTTGTTTCCACAAACCTTTGTTACCTTTCAATTTGGCATGGTCCGAACATGAACACAAATATAGAATATATTATAATGACAATTAAAAAGAATTACTAGGCTACAATAAAATGTGTATTAATTTCATATTGATGGGCCATTTTGATTTACATTTGTTTTCAAAGTTGACTTTGAAATAGACTTAAACATTATGATGGGATAACAACACAACTTGGGAGAATTCTAATTAAGAATTAGTTTAAAATAAGTGACTTATTTGTAATTTTGTATTTAATTCCAAGGATTCCTCAAAAGTGCCATAGGCACTGTAGCCTGAAACAGAGAAGAAGTTACAGTTTCAGAGGTGGGAGGAAAACCCCCACAAGAATATTCTGGGAAAAATCAGGTAGGGACTGAAAACCCAATCCCCACATATGGACCAAGGCAGGGATCGAACCCGGGCCACAGCGGTGAAAGGCGGGGACAGTAACCACTGCGCCAACCTGACTCCTGACTTAAAGGTAGTGTACACGATTAGTAATTCTCCAAATTATTTTACTGAATTATTACGAAATACCTTACTAGACTGTAAGTTAACAGTAGTCTCAATCATCCTGTGAAATTATAGCACCAGGTTTGCTGTCGTTGTCAAGAAAAGTGGAAATTCAACTTCAGGGTGATGAAAATATTGTTTTAAATGCTAAAAAGCGAACAAAAACGTAATTGAATGCCGTAATATTGACGAAAAAAAAAATAGTTTGAATGAATTAGAAAAAAAACGTGAATCTAAGTGCATGTTCATGAAAATTTTGCTGAAATTAGTCGGGGAAATCTGTAACAAAAAGGAGAAAATATGTACCTTAGGGTGCATATGCACCCGCCTATTTTCTTCGAGTTTTGGCCACAAAGGACAATCTAATTTTGGCAATAAAAGGACTACTTCCAAAAAGGATGTACATTTTCCTATTGTTCAATTTTCCTTCTGTAAAGGAAGGCCAACGAAGGGTTTGCACACATTCGACACACACCCGGATACACACTCGCTTTCCATCCCACATGGCCCTGAATATGCACAATTTCAGCGCCCGTACCCAACAAGGATCTCATGTTCAAATTAATTAGCTTTTGATTATACAAACGGCGGACTGACACTATAAACAACCATATAGTGACATTTCTCCCTTTATCGCCAGGCCGCAGCCGCGCCGCGCGCGCGCTGGGGCCAGCTCGGCGAGGGCAGAGAGCCGTTCTCCCCCGTTGCACAGCTGACGTGAACC